>JAHXMU010000829.1:1232188-1255177 GCA_019455685.1 Philornis downsi
CGTTGCCAGATGGGTCCGTCGAATATGGGCAACCCTGTACATTCAATATACTTTTAGTAAAAACTATTAGGTTTTTACAAAAATAATCGCATCAACAAAGATGCATTTCGTAACATTTTACATTGCATAAAATTGAGGCTGCCCAAGTAATCCATTCCGGCAGAACTACAGCTTGCTGTCACATTAAGATTTTTAGCAGAAGGACGATTTCAACGAGGGGTCGGAAAAGACACTAATGCGGCCATAGCATGGAGCACCACCTGCAAAATTTTAAATCGAGTACTTATTTTTCTAGAAAAATATATTTGTCCTAGTTGAATTAAATTGAAAATGGCAGTTGATGAACAAAATTTGTCTAAGCGCCACTTCATGCAAAAATTTGGTATTCCCGGTGTAGTAGGATTCATTGACGGAACTCACGTGGAAATTACTAAGCCGCAAAAAGATTCCACAATTCTTCCAATTTCACTTGGTCCCCTTTTTCCAAGTCTGGATTGTTTTGTATAAAACGTAGCATTATTGCATCCTGCGTTGTATTCTTGTGTTTTCCCCTTCAAACAAGGAAAATTTTTATTCAACCAAAGGAATCTGACCACTTTTATACCTATATATTATACTTACATGTTTATTTGCAAAAATTTTTGTTTCACAATAAAATTTCAAAGTATTTTTAAACCACTTCTTTTTGCCTAAATGTAGTTTCTAGAACAATGCAATTCACTACGATTTGATGTTCGAAAACAAAACAGAAATGAAAAGTAAAAAGTAAAATCCAGAACACCCAAGTGTCAAATTGAAGTGATTACAAACTACTTTCACTTCAAAGTAGAATCTGGAACATACCTGAATGTCTCAATACCATTTATAATGCGTTTTAAGAATATGAAAATGATCATGACTCATTAGCGGTTTTTTTTCAATTGAGAAAATTCAGGTCTTTCGTAATTAGTCGAGCGGCAAACAGTTTCATACAGAAATAATCGTGTAAAAGGAATAGAATTTATTCCTAAGACACAGAAACAGACAGTTCCTCTAATTTCATGACTTTAACTACAGTTGAAAAAGTTAAATTGAGTACTGTAAATGAAGTAAATTATAGATCCTGTTTGAACTCCGTACCAGCGTAGAGCGCAGTTGTGCTAACTATGTGATAGAGCGAATTTTGACAATTCCTTTAAGCGATTCCCGGTGCTTTGTACTTGGTCAAGCTAGTTTTATTTCAATCATTTGGGAGTCTACGTCGATATTGTTACAAGTTGATATTATTATTATATTATTAACACATCACCATGTATGTAAATATACATCATTTAACCTATTTGTTCCCCTTACCATAAAATCTATTGTCCACCTAAAACTTTGGACTGGCCAAATTCATATTTTCACTTCATATACTATAAGTGAATTCTGACTGCAAGTAAACTCATAACTCTCAATTAAAATGCGGGTATTTCTAGGCTAATAAAATTGCGGTTATACCACTACATTGTATTTAGAAACCAGTTGCCTCGCCACTGTAGCCATTCGTTCCTCCCACAGATACCGCACAAACAGCCGCACAAATATTAATCGCTTTTAATACATTAAAGGAGGATACAGTGTGGTAAAATAAAATGTTAAATTTTTCTACTATTGCGGTTTCGTTTTACATCCATTGAGTACTTCAAGGTTTTCAAAACAAATATATAAAGTCTAATGTTTGGTCTATGCAAACATATAGAAAGAAAAACACCGACATTAAAGTAACGAAGGACAACAACTCTCTCTCTCTCTCTCTCTGTCTCTTTCCTCCTAAATGCATGACAGGACAAAAAAGGCAACCTGTTAGTTGTTATGCGATGACGATGGAAATCAACAAAGCCTCGACAGTTGTCTGACAACTTGACATGACTGTTATTTTAACAAATAAACAACAATAACGGCAACAAAAGGCAAAACGACAACAAATAATAAACCTGGACTAAAAAAACTAAATAAGGGGCTGGACCTTGGGGCGATGATACCGAAACCGATGTTATTACACCGCAGCAGTAACACAAGTATGACACACATTTCCTTTTGAAAATGCAAAAGTGCCAATAAATGACACAACAAACTGTTTGACAAGTTAGGCCAGAGTAGAAGAAAATTTAGCAACTTTTTTCTATGGTCTGTGTCCAGACCACTGGAGAAATATAAAGTACTAACATTTGCCGTTTATTTATTTACATTCTATTCCTGGAACTAACTTCTAAGAACTAACAATAAGGTATAGAATATATTTTATTGGCCTCGACAGAATCAAGGGATTCTAATGACAAATTGTGCTTAATAAGTGCATAATATTATAAATAATCAAAAGAAAAAACTTAATTTATAATAGATGGAAATGATTTCTTTGCTCATAGCAACAGAACTGAAGATTGAAAATTTAGTTCATATAAGATGTAATTGATTATTATTAAAAGTAACTCCAATTAGAGCTTTCAAATGTCAAAATTAGAGTTTTCAATTAATCTGAATTTCTTCTTATTTGAATAATCATTTATTAGTGATTATTTCAATATTGCTGTCGGAAATTAATCGATTAATCAATTGAATTTGTTGATGGTTACACTTTTTGCAGATATATAGGGTGCCCGTCGGGAAGGTATACTACTTTGTTTTTTCGCCATTTCGTTAAACATTAGTCTGGACAGTTCATATTTGCCAGTCATGAAGTAGACACGTTGCAAATTTATTGTGGAAAAATATTCGATGAACCAACGTGTTTTAATCGTTAAAACATTTTATCAAAATCAATCATCGATTACTGTGGCGATGAGAAAGTTACGTAAAATTTTTGGGAGAAACAACGTGACAACAAGACACACTACTCATCGTGTAGTCAATGATTTCGAAGAAAGAGGGTCTGCAGCTGATAAGGCCAAGCATGGACCACAACGTACTGCAAGATCGTCTGAAAACATTACTGCTGCTCAAGAAAGTGTTCAAAACAATCCATCAACCTCAGTACGATGCTGTGCTCAGGAGCTTGGTCTTCAAAGAACAACTTCGGCCACAATTTTGCACAAGGATTTGCATTTGTTTCCATTTTAGATTCAGTTGACTCAAGAGCTTCTTCCACCAGACCATTTACGCCGCCGTTCATAAGCCAAGAGGATGTTACAGCTCGCCCATGACAACCCCAATTTTCATGAAAGAATCATAATGAGTGGCGATGCACATTTTCAGTTGAATGGATATGTGAATAAACAGAATAGTCGGTTCTGGGCAATGGAAAGCTCTCAAATTATTCATCAGTCACCTTTGCATCCATTAAAAGTGACAGTCTGGTGTGGAATTTGGTCAGGAAGAATCCTTGAACCTTAATTCTTTGAAACTGAAAACGGCGTAACGGTAACTGTCAATGGGGAGCGATATCGTGATATGATTGCAAACTTTTTAGCGCCACAACTGCATGCATTGGGCTTGATTAACATTTGATATCAACAAAACGGTGTCACATCACGTACAGCCAGGATTACAATAGAATTACTGCGAGGCTTCTTTCCACAACATGTTATTTCCAGAAATGGTGATGTTGATTGGCCTTCACTGTTGCCTGATTTGACTGCCCCGGACATCTTTTTGTTGGGATATCTGAAAAGCAAGGTTTATGCTAACAAGCCAGAAAGGCTTGAGCAACTCAAACAAAATATTCGTGATGAAATTAATTAAATATGTGAGAATGTAATGAAAAATGTGCTCAAATGGGCGCGAATTTGTGAGGCTAACAAGGCGGATATTTATCTGATATTGTATTCCATACATAATTACCGACATTAAATGAAACTTTTATCAATATAAGATCAAATCTCTTTCATTTAACCAAAAATTATAAATAAACAAAGTATTATACCTTCCCGACGCACAGTGTGGTAGATCACAAATCTAACTGGAAAAAATTAACAAATTGCGTAGGGTTCACTTCTCACTTATGTATTAAACGAAAAATGAGTTCAAATTTATAAATGATTGTAAAAAATCAATTTTTTTTAGAAAAAAGTTTTTTTTTTGCAAAATGACGCATAAAGTAAACAGTTCACACTGTCAACAAAAAATATATTTTGAAGATAAAAGATTGGTTTCTTAAATACATGCTCTGAGACTATTTGTAGTTATATATATACTGATATTTACGTTGAATACAAGTAATTAATCATATAATAATATTATTAGGTACGTTTTTATGTAAAGAGTCCGATGTAGTCATTTTTAGTATTAAAATAATTTTAACATTTTTAATAAATATTTAATAGTAATTTTTTTATTCACTTGTTTTTGCTTTGCATTAATAATACAGATAAAGCACATAAATACACATAGAGATTTTAATTTAGTCAATGCATCGTTAAAAGATTCTTCTTCCTGGAAAGCATCAATAGATAATAATGAAAGAACTTCTTTTGTTATCAAACTTCGAACTCGAAAGGGAGTGTGAAGCAAACTTGCGATAAAATTATCTGAAAAAATTAAAAGCCGATTGAAAAGATCTGTATTTGTGTCTATTCTCGATGTTTTTCTTGTAATCAACTCTATAAATTTCCTCATATCCTTATTTCTTGCTTCTTGAGCTTCTTCTGACAGCTGTCCTATAGGAAGAATGCAAGACTTTGCAATATCTTTTCCATGAAAAAGGATTTTATGGACGCTAACTGGCATAATATACCATGGGTATTCGATTAAGTATAAATTTCGTGTGACAATAATAAAACTTTCAAAAGCATCTTCATGAATAGGGTAACCACTACCTAAAGTTTCCAAAATAATATGAAACCGTTCAATTAATTCTTTATTGACACCAGTGATTTCTGAACTCTTTTCTGCTGCTCTAAAGAACCGCCTAGCGGTATTACCGTCATTCGAGTTACCTCCTTGTTGTGTTGGCATGTCTACAAGCAACCCCATCTCATTTCGAAATCTCTGTTAAATTTTTTTTTTTTTTTTTTCTTCAGTCACTTTTGCTTTATTTACCGGTCCTCTAGCTTGCCAGTTCACTGTAGGAAGCTTATGGGCTATGTGTGATACACACTCCATAAAACGGATCCATGAATGTAGCGGAAACATTCCAAAGGTTAAAGATCGTTCATCGACATTTTTGTTTAAGATCACAGAAGGTTTATTTAGTTCACTCGGTTTCGCTCCACACATGAAACATGTTTGAGAAGAAGAAGTTACAGATGATAGTGCAGTACAAATTTTACCATCTATCATAGAAAGCATACAAGTAGACTCAACAAGAAAACTTTGTTCGCCATTTGGGATCAAAGTCGGAAACAAATCTTTAATTTCTTGCTGTATTAAACTAACTTCTTGAGAAATTAACTCAGTGGACTCTTTGGCAAAAACAAACTTGATTGGACGACAGTATCTTCTAAATTAAGGTGCAGGATTTTGCCATACAGTTATTTTTCTTTGTGTAGAACTAAAATTTATTCGAATAGGAACCATTGAGATACTAAATAAACTTTCATCTATATGTATATGACTCTCCTCCGAAGAAAACTCTTTTGCAAAAACAGGATTTTGCCATACAATTATTTTTCTTTGTGTAGAACTAAAATTTATTTGAATAGGAACCATTGAGATACTAAATAAACTCTCATCTATATGACCCTTCCCCGAGGAAAACTTCTGTTTATACCGATTTTGCTGAGTCCCATCGCATCCTCATTTTATCATAATATTAAGATGATTTTCATCTTCTTTCAGTTCATCAATACCGAGTAAAACTTCTTTTTGTGCCAAACAAAGCCTTTCAATGGTATGATTCACTAATGATTGGAGTGAACTTTTTGCATGCATCTCAGTGATTTCTGTTTCAGCTGAATAAGATTTTTTCTTAGCTTTTTGAACATTAGTGTAGGAGGGCAAAAGATTTTAGCATTTTGTGTTGAGTTTTATCCGAATAACATCGCATTGATGTTTCGGCAAATTAAAGATAACGCTTCATTGAGAGAAAGGCTCCCTACAGGCTCAGAGCTAAATCTCTTGCATATCTTTTTCACTTCCGTACCTTTACTGGATGAAGCTTCCAATAGATCTTTCACAAGACTGGTTGAATCTCGCTTTCCCATTTTGCGAAACACTTGCTCACTGGCTTTAATAATTTCTCGATGGTCAGTTGAATCTAAAAGGTTTTGGATGTTTCTTCTTTTCGATTTTTTACTACAGTCATCAAAATTTTTCGGTTTTCTTCCAGCTTTTTTACAACTTTTCGGTTGTACACTTTTGGCAATATATACGGTTAACCAAGCCAAATTTAATTTGATGTTAAGAAACGGTCACGATGTCTTCCACTTTTTATCCATTTTTCGGCTAGCTTAAAACAAATAATATTTATGTTTGCCTTAAGATTTCTTTTCACGTATTCTGGTACAACGTGAAGACCATATTTAACCATTATTAATGTCAATAAGGCGTCTTTGTGATGTATTTTGGGAGTTTTTATCCATTCTTCAAAAATGTCCTTTCTCGAAAGAGTCATACTGGAAAAGTGAAAAAAAGGAATGGCAGTCGCAAATATGCGCAAAATGTTTTTGATTTTTCTTAAAGCGAATACTTGAAAGATTAACCAAAATATAGATTTACACCGGAACTATCCGGAATAAATAGCTTTAACTCTACTTGAAAAAAGGAAATATTTTATTTTTTGCACTAAATGAACTTCTCACAAAAAAAAATTTTTTAATACGTACAAAGGAAATATTGAAATGAAAATTGTAACATATTTTCTTCAAATGAAGCTTAATAATAATAAAAAAAAATTATGACAATAAAATCACCGTAGACTTGATAATCATGAACAAAGTCATGCAAATAATACGATTTTCTTTGAAATCTAAATGCATCTGTTGACAACAACCGACTTTAAAGCTCAATTTTTCCTAATCAGAGCTGAAAACCAACAAACAACAACTGAATTATAGTTATCTATTGTATTGAGATGCTCATTAAACGATCAGAAGGAATGTTGCCAGACAGTTTTTTTTTTTTTTAATTTTTTCTAGCAAGATTTGTGAATTACCACAGTGTGCGACGGACACCTTGTATAAAGATTAAAGCAAAAACCAAGTATGGAGACTAGGGTGCCTCTTATATGGGCAAACCATTTTTTTAAATTTTGAAATGCAAGCCATCTAACTTTTTTATAAATGCTAAAACATGCTCAAATATGAAATTTCTTCTTGATAGGAAACCATGCCGACCAAAAAGAAGTGTTTTTTTTTAACAAACAAACGCAAACGCATGCAAGACTCGTGAATTGTGAAAACACTTTTGAAGAAATAATCAAATTTAAATAACGTTCACAGAACAAAAATGTGTTCTTGATAAAATGAATACATCAATTTGTCCATGTGTAATACATTCACGGGGAGTCTTCTGCTTAAAAATTCATAAGCATGTAATAATTTACACCAATTATACCTTAAGGCATGTCTGGTAAACTTTTCCCTAAGAAGAAAAAGTCAAATGAAAATATTACAAGTATGCCGTAGAAATCGTTAAAACTTTTTGCTCTTACACATTTAGACTCTGTTCACTTTCATTGCGGCATTTGACATGAGGTCCTGTGGCAATACCGAAATATCTAGACACGGGCCGAACAGCAAACAAAAGTGCACAAAGGGAAAACAAACAAGACAAAACAAATTGTTAGCAATTATTCCAGCGAATTGTTCGAATGTCAAATAGCACAACCAGACTCAATCATTCACACTCACATAAAATTAGTCACTCTCACAGCAATTCATATCCTTTGCAAACACCATTTCTCCACTTTTGGAATGCTCGTTTTTTACGACCAAATGAATGAATGAATGAATGACAGCAAAAAAACTCATTTACAACTTTATCAACATTATGTTCAAACAAACCAGTCAGCCTGCCAGCCAACTCGCTAGACCAAACTTCTCAAGGGCATTCTGACAACATCAATATGAAAGTAATGATAGCAAAAATAACTGGAATGATGACAGCCCGCATGGAAATAGTGTCCGTCTGTTCATATGGCCCTTTCTAGCCGCACTACATCAGTCAACACCAGTCAGTGAATTGCTTTTGGACTTTTTGGTCTACCGGACGAAGTCATAATTTATGATCCTTTACGTTTCACATCTTATTTTATGTTCATAGCAATGGCATTTCATGGAAAAATAATCATTTTTGTGGTCAACCAAGGAATATGACGATATATAAAATACGCCTAGAGACACTTAGGGGTAAGAAAGTGAATACAGTGGCTTCACAGTGGAATGCTTCGAAAGTAGTCATTTGCTGAATTGGTTTTGATAAATTGTGGTCTCGATTTCCACTGAAGTCGCTGGAGTATATTGATGGATTGGCATGCCAACGACTGTCCAATATGAAGCGGCCAGTGCTGAACGAATTAATAATCTGTTCTTCAGGATTTCATTAGTCATCAAGAGTTAATATGCAATCGTGTTTGGCAGTGGATACTCTTTTTAAAGTACATATTTGTAATTCAAGACAAGTAAAAGAGGACTGTGAAATGTATTGAATGAATATAAATATTTTCATAAAATATACAATAACTAATGTGAATGAAGAAGGTAAAAAAATGAATCAATGTTTTCACTTTTCTTCACAAAAATAAAAATTTATTTAAATTGTAATAATATTAATAATTTGTAAACCTCATAAGTTTAAAAAAAAATCATAAGAAAATTAGTAAAAGTGTTGATAGAAAATTTTTTATTGCTCTCACTTACAAATACTGTCAAACTCCTAGTGCAAGTACTTGTAGGAAAGAAACTGCTTAATGAGAAAACGATAAATCTCTCAAAATTGTGACAAAATGTTGATTAAAAAGTTGTAAGATTTAAAGAGTATTCACACTAACAAAGCAACCCATCTGAAGGTGGTTCTAAAAATATGTTCAGGCAAAATTTTTTTTCAAATTCTTCAAATAATTATTTACTTAGTTGTTTACGAGTCGACCACACTCTGTCCCCAATACACTCTGTCCCCAATTTGTCACACCATGATTAACATTTTTTTTTTTTTTAACTTTTGCGCCTTTCCTTTAGAGTTTGAGTAGTTGGTTCTATCCGCACACCGCGACCCAAACAATATAATTCCTGTACTTCGATTTACCGATATCGGTATGCAGTTTATATAGACCAAAAAGCCTCATACTAGGCCATTGCTTACTATGTAGAACTGGTAAAGGCAGCTTTATAGCCCATTGAAAGGTAATGCGAGTCGATCTGTTATTCTTGGGCCTTCCCCAGAGTTTACCATAATATGAAAACCAAGTCGGTTGTCGATTTAATAGGTCCAAAGCCGCAATGATAATGTCCAATCAGACCGAAGAGAATATTCTTTAGTCTGTTAAATCACACCCAAGGGAACTTTGCAACTGATGGAAGAAAGACTCATACTGCAATAGTTGACATACGCACTTGGATAGCCGTTTTTGAACACTGTGTTCCATCCATCGAGCATAATCTCTGATACATACTGATTATCATGTCATCGCCTCGGCCTCAAGCTCTGCCTTAGCTCGATGTTTGCCAATCTATGCCTTCGTCGACTAGTGGTTTGGTTTCTCTACTTGTGCTACGATCCGGAGCTAATACCTTATAAAAACTTTCCCTCCATAATTGAAGCATTTGGTTATAGTTGAACCAAATTTTCAACTGTAACCAAATTTCCACCATTGCTCTTACATCAAAGAAAACCTAATTGAAGCACTTGGTTATAGTTGAACTAAATTTTCAACTGTAACCAAATTTCCACCATTGCTCTTACATCAAAGAAGCACTGTACTACAACCATCGCTTTTTGGTAGAAATGTTGGTCTTTTCCGCTTTCAATGCAGCTTTCTAAACCATCGCCCTCCTAGTCTTTCCAAAACGATTTCTACGGCTTAAAAAACGGTCTGTATCTCTCCTCCCTCTAGCATTTTCTGAAAGTGGACATCGCAATTGGCTGCAGCATTGCTATGTATGCAGCTGATACATACTGATTATCATGTCATCACCTCGGCATCAAGCTTTGCCTTAGCTCGATGTTTGGCAATCTTTGCCGTCGTCTATTAGTGGTTTGGTTTCTTTACTTGTGCTGCGTTCCGGAACTAATGCCTTATAGAAACTTTCCCTCTATAATTGAAGCACTTTCAGTTATAACCAAATTTTCAACTGTAACCAAATTTCCACCATTGCTCTTACATCAAAGACACCCTGTATTGTCAACGCCATTTAGTAGAAATATTGGTCTTTTCTGCTTTCCATGTAGCTTTCTAAACCCTCGTCCTCCTAGTCTTTACATAACGATTTCTTTCGCTTAAGAAAAACGGTCTGTATCTCCTCACTCTAGCATTTTCTGACAGTGGACATTGCAATTGGCTGCAGCGTTGCCATGTATGCAGCTTTCTTTTCCCAATAAACAGCATTTTACGTTGCATCTGATTTATCATAGGCAAGTGGCAGTTACCCACGAATGTGCAATATGTAATAGTAGCATTTTTGTTGTCTTCCTCAGCTGTTTTACCCCTAAAGTTTAAATTTTGAAAAGCCACCTTTTATCGTTTTCCTCAGTCATAATAGGAATATAATACCTTAGTTTCATCGGTCTAGTTTCAGTAGCTTTTTTTGTAGCCTTTTCTCTCATTTTACTTCTATAGAAGTAAAACGATTGTTTTAAATAAAAGTTGTGGCTATGCGCACGCTAATATTTGTGTATGTGTGCCGCAAGCTCTATTATTTGTTTCCTGTATTCTAGGACACGTTAATTTGAGCGGTTTCAAATTGTATTCTCTTAAGACATCCATGAAGATTCTGTAATATTAAGTAATATATGTTCTTCTCAAGTAAAACGTGGGTCAATTTTATTAATTATTTCTTTGAAATAATTAATTTCTGTTTTATGCAATTTTTAAGAAATATTGTTCTTCTTCTTTAAAGATATATTACTTTGACTTTATTCTCAGATTTTGTATGCAACATTTTAAAAAAAAATTTCTTTAAGCCAAGTATGGAATAACTTAAAAATAAATAAGAGAAACTTTTTAACAATATTTAGTACGTTCTCTCTTGCACTTATTAAAAAAACTAACTTGAAGTTAACAAACCTGTCTACTCAATTTAAAGAAGTAAAATTTGATGGACACGTATTGAAGAAGTCTTTGCCTTAATACATTTTAAATCAAGGAAATTGGCTCTTCTTTAATTTTCTTGTAAATTTTGAACAATACTAAAGATTATTTCTTTAAAATTAAGACGGTTTGGAAATCACGTGAAGAAGTTTTTTTAGTTTTTTTTTAAGAAAAGCTAACTAAGGAAATGGGCGTGCAATTTGTTAAGGGAAAGGCATACTGAAATGAAATAAATTTTTTCTCACATTAAAGAAATTTTCTAGTTCATAATGAAAATGTCCTTGGAATAATGAAAAATAAATTTAATTAAATTGGAGTTCTCTTGATGTCGAGAGCTTTCGCTATAAGATGAATGTACCCATATAATTTCATTATTTCAACTTTAAAGAAGCCTATGAAGCAGTGTGAACCCTAGTGTTGTCGTGGTGGAAAATCACGCTTTTACGATTTGCCAGCTCAAGTTTATTTTCTTTTAGAGCTTTATCAAGCCTCAAAATTTTTGGTTTGGTTTCTTGGAAGTGGTCCACAATAAGTTGCTAACATAAAATCCAGCCAAATTGACAACCTGACCTTTTCTTGGTACAATTCAGCATTTGATGAAGTTTGAGTGCGTCCATTTTGCTTCAACCAGGATCTCATCTGATTGACGTTTTTATAAAGAATTAATTTTTCATTCCCCAATGACAATATGTTTCAAACAGTGGTCATTTTGATAGTGTTTAAGCAACAGACCTCAAGCACTTATATGCCTTGTTAAGTGGATTTTTTTAGCTCATAGGGAACCTAAATATTCAGTTTTTTGGCGAGTCCAAACGGATGCAAATGGTTTTCGACAGTCATGCAAGACGCCTTCAGTTTCACTGTGATTTCTCGAATAGAAACGTATCATTTCTACTCGATAATGACTATGATTTCATATCCATCTACCTCATTTTTTCGACTTCTTCGTTGATCTTTATACATTCACATTCATATTCGGAAGAATTAAGATTTATATAATTTCATAAATTTCATAAATTGTAAAAATGGAAGCATTTAAAGTACCAAGCATCTTTTGACCAAATGCGTTTCATTACTTTCAATACACATCCAGTTGGTTGATTAAACGTTGCCCGTCTGTCTAGCTGGCAAGACAACTGTAAAATTTTATGGAATATCTTGAATTTCTCTTGGCATAGCCTAACATTTTCCCAGATCGTTACTGGACTATATCGATCAACCCCTTCTCTACTTCCCGTGCAAATTTACCGATTTTCTAAATTTTAAATTTCACCATGTAACTCCTCATCTGTAATCTGCAGTAACGCAAATTGTCGCCCCTAACATTATTTCGCATAATCATATTTTCCAATCTAGTGCGTTAAAATAAATATTAAATTTAGTCAAATTTGGCATACGTTAAGCGTGGTATTGAGTAAAATGCCAAATCAATCAAATCAACGAAATGACCACGTCTTTGCTTGCATTCCATACAAATTACGTAATTTAACTTTCCTATTCCTAGATTCGTAACTTTTATTTAATTCCACTATATTGAGCATAATTTAGCTCGCATTAGGCATTTAGTACTACGAACAAAAATAAATTGCACTACCTCGCGCCTTAGGGTAGCACCTACACAAATTGGTCGACTTACCACTAAGCCTTAATCCTTCCATAATTGGCAGCACTGGTTGGTAATGGCGTCCAAACGTCATCTGTCAAAGTGAAAAGTGTACAGCATACTCTGTCATTTCATCATGGAAAGACTAACAAATGAGCAACGATTGCAAATCGTTGAAATTTATTATTAAAATTCGTGTTCTGTGACAAATGTGCATCATTTGATACGACCATTTTATGGTCGTCATAATCGATCTGCTGGATCAACAATTCGTGCTGTTATCTCCAAATTTCGCACCAAATTTACTTCGTTGGACATAAAACCATCGACTCGCATCCGTATAGTGCGTACCGAAGAACATATTGCAGCCGTAGCGACCAGCGTTAATGACGATCGTGAAATGTCAACTCAAATGGCAACCATTCTCAGCGATTGGTCATGTGTTACTCAACCACTAGGAAATATTTGGGTTTTTTTGGGTTTGAAAGCCTATAAAATTCAACTCACGCAAGAATTGAAGTCAAATGACCTACCATAACGTCTAATTTTTGATGAATGGGCCTTACAAAAACTCAATGAAAATCCGCTGTTTTATCGAAAAATTGTGTTCAGCGGTGAGGCTCATTTCTTGCTGAACAGATACGAGAACAAGCAAAACTGTCGCATCTGGAGTGATGAACAGCCACATACCGTACATGAATTACCGATGCATCCCGAAAAAACGACAGCCTGGTATGGTTTAAGAGGTGGTGGGATCATCGGTCCATTTCTCTTCAAAGACGACCGTGGAAAAAATGTTACCCTCAACGGCGAACGATATCGAGCTATGATACACGTTTTTTTTTTTTGCCCTAATTGGCTGAGTTTAACTTTGTTGACATGTGGCTTCATCAGGATGGCGCAACATGCCACACTGCTCGTGAAACAATGGATATGTTGAGGGATGAATTTGGTGAGCAGCTTATCTCTCGATTTGGCCCCCAAGATCTTGCGGTTTAACACCTCTTGATTATTTCTTATGGGGTTATGTCAAGTCGTTAGTCTATGTGGACAATCTAAACACTATTGAAGCCTTACAGGATAAGATAACACGCGTTATTTGTAGAATACAGGCCGAAATGCTCGAAAAAGTGACGAAAAATTGGACCTACCAAATGGACATTTTAAGACTTAGCCGCGGACAACATTTACATGAAATTATCTTTAAAAATTAAATGGCAAAGGCCAATTTATCGATTCCAATAAACAATTTTAATATATAATGCAAATTTGAGTGTTTTATTGGATTTAAAAAAAACTGCGATTAAAAAACCACCCTATACATTGTTCTTTAAAACGAGACCATATTATACGGCGTGTATTCTTGAAAAAGGAATGGAAAAGGTTTTGAAATATAAATTTTTACAAGACAATAAAATTAATTGATGGTCGAGAAATTGCAATGAGTATCGACTTATTCTCCTACATTTTCCATAGCTGTGAATGTGCCTTCCTAAAACGTTAAAATTCAAAGATTAGTTCATTTAACAGTTGTTCCAAACAACGCCTTTCTTTTCTCTCATTCCGAAAGAGTTTATGAGTCGCTTCATCGAATTTACTTAAAAATTTATATTTTCGTTCAGACATGAATTTTTAATAAATGCGTTTCTCATAGAAAATGATAACATCTCATTAACTTTTGTTTATTATAACAAGAGAACACCCATTTCAAGCAATAAACTTTCAAACTAAAAACTGATTTTTTATCCACCGTGCACTGTTAAACATATTTATAGTGTGTCTGGCATTCTTAACTTATTTTGAATCAGCCATCGGTGTCATCCACTGAAAACTGTCCGTCAACCAGTCACTCATCATCATATTTATTCAACAGGAAAGAAATAAAATTAAAAAAAAAAACTTTAAATAATGCTAATTGCCATTTTTATATGAAACTCTGTCGGTGTGAGTGAGCGTTCATGGCATATGAATGCCAGCACAGCAGGAAAAAAATCAACTTTTCACACTTCTGCACGGCTTCGGGTCGCTTTGCAAAAAAAGAAAAAAAAGGAAAACCCTCATATATGCAATGAGAAAAAGTTTTTCCTTTTACGTATGACTATGACGTTAAACTCTCCGGTGATGGCCTCTCATACAACGATGACAGGCTCCACAAAACTCTTGCCACACACTCAGCTGGAAATCGGTTTACTTAAAAGCTACAAATGCACAACCGTAAGTCAATGTATGGGTGTATGTGTGTGTAAGTGTAGAATCCACTTGATATTTGCATACATCTGCATTATCTAAGGCAGAGGCGAAGGCTTCCAAAGGATGTTTCGCAGTCTGGCCTTTGGTACAGAATTTGCTCACAAAAAATATGTGAAGTAGACACTATTTTGTACGATAAAATAGCCATTCTTATTGTCCAAATTCTAAGATAGACGTTATTGGCAATCAATGAAAGATTTGGAAACAAATTAATATGCAATTGGAATCAAAAGACAGTAAACACAGTACCAGTTTCAGAGAAGCACTTTTGAATTGGCGCACAACGTCTCGTTGCTTGCGACATTCACAACTTTTCTGTCGATTTCTAGCTATCGATTTGAAATTTGTACTGAAAAATCTTGAGGCTTAAGGAACTATGTGCTATCAACATAAAACACCTACAAAGGGCCAGACAAATTTTGACACGCAAGCTTCTCTTTATTATGATTTTGCTTTCAAAATACAGGTCGAAACTGAGTTACCAAAGTCCCAAAGTAACACATTCTAAATCTATTTTGTAGTGTTTTAATTTCGTACCTGTGTCATGTACAAAAATCTCATTTTCTTTTAATATTTGTCTCTTCAAACCTCTTCAAACAGTAACAAAATCAGTCTGTTTAGTTATAATTTTCCAAATTGCCGTTACAATCTAAAGGATAATATATGATGCACACATTGATACAGGGTGTACGTCGGTAAGGTATACTACTTTGTTTGTTTATAATTTTTGATTTGTACATACGAGGTGTGTTTAAAAAATAAGGCGAATTTTAAAATTTCGCGGGCTATGTACAATTCGACTTTCGATTATTATTATTGCGAATCAAATTTATCAAAAACACGTATACACTCGTATAAGTGATACAATGTTTTCAAAAGCGATGGAAATATGGTGGAAAATTTGCAACGCTCTGATGGGACAGCAACGTCTTCAACTGAATTTAACATCCATAAAGTGAATTGAATGGTGATTGATAATTATTATTTAAATTTGAGAGAGAGACAGTCGTTGACCTTTCTGTGTCTCATGAATCAATTCGCACCATTTTGCATGATTGCTCGGATATGAAACACGTTGGAGATCGATTACTTCTACAACACCTGAAGACATGACAGAGCGAGTCAATTACGAATTTGATATGCAAATCAGTATCAAACCTTTGGATTTGCGCCTTACAATTGAGCGTAAACCGAAAAAACACTTCAAAGTCGATCAAAAATCAGATTAACTTTGATCATTTTCTTCGATTATCGCATTGATGTGTACTCAGAATTCGTTCTAGGAAATCGGACAATAAATAAAAAAATAATATCTGGATGTTATGCGGCATTAGAGAGAGCATGTTCATCGAAAAAGGTCAGTTTTGTGTTCTTATGGAATTTATACCACGATAGCGCGCAATTTCTTATCGATTTCATTGTAAACAATATCGAACAGCTACAGTATTCACCTGATATGGGTTCATCCGAATTTTTCTCTTCCAAAAACACAAATAGCTACTTCGAGGCAACTATTTTTCAGTCGATTCGCGGCGAGAACTGAAGCCTTTTTCACAATTATGTCCTTCACAAATATATTTCTACAAAATAATCTGTGCTTGGATAGACACATTTAACATTTAAAAAACAAATCAGTTCAAATAGTAGGTATTTTGTATAAATTCAAAAATAAGTTTAATAGAACAGTGAAACTTTTAATATACGAAACTTTAATTCAAAGCATTTTGAATTATAAGGTTGTTTTCTATGGGTATAAAAAAAGTGCGGAACTAAATTTTTACAAAGAATTCAAAACAAAGCCTTGAAAGCTGTGACAAATCTGCCTTTAACATATTCAACACTTTCGCTATACGGGAACATATTCCCAAGCATTTTACCTGTACATGGTATTTATCTAATGAAACTTCTTATGAATGTATTCAAATACTTACATAATATAGGACATCACACCATACGTCTCGCTACCAACCAACAAGTGTTCAGTACTAGAAATAGTAGTAAATTGAGGGTAGCAAAGTGTAGACTTGAAATTACGTAGCAGAGTATTCGGATAGCCATGCGTATAATAATTTACCTCAAAATTTAAAAATCGCAAACAATATTCCAACATTCAAAAATGTGTTGAAAAATCACTTACTGCAGAATGTTGAAGAAATTCTTATTTAAACGTTTTGTTTGTATACTAAATTTGAAATAATTTTAAAAATTTTTAATAATTTTTCTGTGACATAATTGTAAAAGATATTGAATTGTACTGCCAACTTGCTTATTTTAGACGCTGGGGCGTAACTTGTTAAAACTTATATTAATATATATATATTATTATTCTACAGTATTGTACAGTTTAATAATAAAAATTTGTTATTGTTAAAAAAAAAAGTGTGTTTGGAAAATGTTTCAATGATTGAGTTATTCTCTGACATAAAAGTATTATTTGGGAAGAGGTCTAATTTGAATGAATAATAAATATTTTCTGTTCTATCGACCCATTTCCATTTTGAGGTACTTTTTCACGGAATGTATCTTAATTGGAATATTAACAATAGGAAAGCTACATTTATTTGGAATATCGAAACTTTGGGCTACTCTAATTAGGGCTCTATAACTGCTATTCACAATAGAAACTCCAGATACCATGATTTCCAACCAAAATCAAATATGCCCTTGTAATGACATCTAACTTCTTTCTGTGGATAGTTAAAGTGAGAGCGCATCTAGTTCAGTGATTTAAATGGCATATCACCGATATAGTAAGTAAAAAATGTTTTACTGAAACTCAACTTCTTGTGTCAGCCTTTTTGCATAGCCTCAAATGCGCTCATCTCAAAAAAATTTGTTATGAAGTCTCAAGAAAAAAGAACCAAACGAAACCATTCAAATGTTGACCGTTATAAGAGCCACGATTTTAGGGTTTTTAGAATATCCAGCCATTTTATAGAGAAAATTCCTAAGTCCGACTAAGGGAAGGGGAGATCTCACAAATGCGATATGAAGTTGTTATCGTCAACTCATCGGATATATGATGGACCGGATAGAAATGAATATGTTTGATAAAGTGTAACATCTACTATTGCTACCAAAACCGATAGATTTTAATATACGAGGTGTGTTCAAAAACAAAGGTGAATTTTCAAATTTCGCGGACTACGTACATTCGACTCTCGATTATTATTTTTTTTATGTTGGTACATTCATCTCGAAGATATTTTGACGGTTTTATCCATATAGCATGTTCAGTTTGTTTGGGAGAGGCATAAATAACAAAAGTGTTTTGCCTATCTGGCGATTTTCTGCCATCGGAAAAAAAATCGATCAAAGAAGTTGCATCAAATTTTGTGTGAAAAATGGAATTAAGTGCTCAAAAACACTTGAAATGTTGACAGTGACATACGGTGAGAGTACTCTGTTTACAAGTGGTACAAGTTTTTCGCAGAAGCTCGGGAAGATGTGAGTGACAACGCTCGCTCTGGACGCCCCACCACATCAACAACCGATGAATATGTTGAGAAAGTAAAGAAAATTGTTATTGAGAATCGTCGAATCACAATTAGAGAAGAAGAGACATATCGGCTTGCTCATGCCATGCAATCTTTTCGGAAATTTTGGGCATGAAGAGTGCGGCAGCGAAATTCGTTCCAAAATTGCTGAATTTTTACCAAAAACAACGTCGCATGAGCATCGCTCAGGAATTGTTGAATGACAACGATGATCTAAATTTACTTAAAAGGGTCATAACTGTTGACGAATCGTGGGTATATGGTTGGCATCGAAACCAAAGCCCTATCATCTCAATAGAAGAGTCCAGGAGAGCCAAGACCAAAAAAAAAGCGCTCCAAGTTCAATCATATGTCAAAGTTTTGTTCACTGTTTTCCTCGATTACTATGGCGTAGTGCATCAGGAGTTCTTACCACAAGGTCGTACGGTAAATAAGGAGTATTACCTTGAAGTTATACGCCGTTTGCGTGAAGCAATACGAAAAACGCTCGGAATTGTGCAAGTAAAATTCATGGCTTTTGCATCATGATATTGCACCTGCTCACTCATTTTTGGTTGTGAGAGGTTATTTGGCCAAAAACAACGCAGTTATCATGCCTCAGCCACCGTATTCACCAAAGTTGGCGCTCTGTGACTTTTTCCTGTTCCCAAGATTGAAGAGACCTATGAAGGACCGGCGATTTGTAACGATTGAGGAAATAAAAACCGAATTGCTGAGAGAGCTCAGGGGCAAAACTCCTTCGAGAATTTTTAAAAAACACTGGCACAAGATTCAGATTATTTTTTGAACACACCTCGCATACTTGTATTTGGCGGTTTAATTCTGTAAGCGATGTGTAAGCATATTAAGGCAAAACATCTTTTATCAAGTTGATTTGTGGGTACGCAAGACGGTAGGCAAAGTCATGAGACCACACTTAGTGAGGGTGATTAGAATTTAATACTTTTATATCCTGCATTCAACAAGAATATGTGTATCAACTGTCGCAGGACCCGACTTCTACCCACCCAAAGCATCCAAGATCTTGTCAAATGGGTTATGTGAAACAGTAAAACCTATTACATTGGACATAATAGGTTATAATCCATGTGGTCTTAGATCTGTTAAAAGACAACTATTCAAATATTCTTTCTAAGACAAATCCTGGAGAAAATTTGCGAATATCATATTCGACACCGGAGTTGGTAAAAACTTTGTAAAGCCTTGGCTTTGCTCGGTATCCCTGCCAATACATTAAATAAAACAGACATGCAAGAAGTCCTCTTTAAAGATTGGCAAAGATAATTTGTTTTGGTTTTTCTACTTACATACAATCACAAACTAAGAATGTTAGGATTAACACAATTTATGATTCAATTTTAAATTCTTTTTGTGAAAAAACGGGGCTCTCCATGTGCAAGCCTCCCGTTTTTATCCTACGGGCACAAAATACGTCTATATAGTGAGCGTACGGAATTTTTGTTTGTGTGCAACTTTCATTGGTTGGTTGCCTGTCCACACACATACCATCGCCCACTGGAATTGCCTTGAATGCGCTTTCGCGTAATTTTACTATGCGTGTCCGTTTCCGGTTCTGAGCATTACTGTTGCTGTTACTTTTTGCTGCCGTTCTCGATGTACACTCTGCCAATAACATCCGGGCAAATGTTAATGTGTGTGTGTGTGTAATTCTTTTCCATTCAATGGAAATGTTTCCGTTCATTTTGACTTTTTGATGTTAAACTATGATGTGCTGTTGACGAGCGCCTCATCAATGTGGCCATCATTGTTGTGGCCATTCTAACACTTTAGGGGAATGTCCATTATTCGGATTAAACACTACATCAAACTTCTCACACACACATACGAGTATATTTGCTCTTACATAAAAGGCATTGCAGTCAATGGCCGTAATCATTGTTTGCCAACTGCCCTTAGGAGTACCAGTATTAACTTTGTTATTTTGATACGAGCAGGCCTGAATGATTATGAAAGTCTTTTTTTTTTTGGGAAATTAATTAACTATGGCAATTATAGGAATATCGGAAACAAAAATTGGTTAATAAAATGCAAAAGTAAGCAGTGTATTGATGTATAGTTGACATCTTTAATATTTGTAACATTTTTGTAAATTCTGTGAATTTAAGTTCGGCCAACTTGTTTCTAAATTTTATATTATTATAGTCATCTGAATATTTGATATATTAGTGATGCTTAAGGTTATTTAAAATGCGAATTTATTTGAAAAGAAAAACAAAATGTGTCTCAGAAATCCAAGACTAAAGTCTCATGAGCTTTAAATGAATCGATTTCATTTCACTTCAACGGTGTTTTTATTTGGATGAATAAAGAAAAAATGTTTGTTAATCTTTCACAAACAAGGATGAGGATATATGTAAATCACTTGATCTACAAAAGATGTGTAAAAGTATAACAAACAGCAGGAAACATATGCAATATCATGTCTTATTGCAACACAATTTTTGTTCTAAGAGCAATATTTCAGGCAACAAATTCTCTTGAATCTCGTGAATGGAACATTGGAGAGTTTCTCACGTTTAAACGCATTCTGACCCCTGAAACCACATTTTGACTCACTGAAAGGAATCTAAAGCTTAACAACTATACCGAACATACATTTGAGAAGCATTTATTAGGCTTTTCGAGAAATCGGCAAGAAGGAAAGGTTAGTTGAAAATGGTTGAATAATAATAACGTTTACTAAACATCGTGCCATAGTCGATCAAAAATAGTACGTGGATTATACATTTTTCGGTTTTAAAAGTTAAATAAAATGCATATAAAGCCATGATTTCGATGCAACTTTTATTTCGTTATAATGCTTAGACCATTCCATTATGTACCAAAATAAAGGGTTATCCATTTGGTGGTTTCAAAGCCGCCGGTATGTAAAGGACGTCAGTTGTTAAATACCAAAGAAGGCGTAAAAACAGTTAAAAATTACACTTTCTACGGTTGTTAAACGATCCATATTCGTAAATGCAAACCTTTCACTAAATAAATAATACTTCAGATGATAGGCCTTGCCACACCGTCGATTTTGAAACCACTAAATGTATAACCCTATGTATAACTAAATCGCACCAGACGACACAAATTATATTTTATAACAGAACGACATTTCATCGTAAAAAATTGCACCAAATTCTGTCAAACTCAGTAAACATTAAGCAGCTGTTAAACTTTGGTTTGAGAATGAAGCGCTGCCCTGCCGAAATTCACTTTGGTCCCTGTAACTCCTTATTTGTCGTAAAACTGTAGTGGCTTATAATGATTGGTGTAATATGAAAAAATCCACAAAACTATTCTCCCACACAAATGACAGATTTAACTTAGAGTAGATTTATTTCCCAGAGTAGCATCCAAATGGAAATGATAACATAACGATGACCAATTTTTCCATGTTTATAAATTCATTAGAATCGTTTACTTTTGATGACTCAAATAAAAATACAACATGGCGTCTTGAAATTTAAGACATATGTTTTATAAGGTTGACACTTTTCACCAAATTAATTTTTTGAAACTACTGACACCATCTGTACGTCAGGTAGATTAGTAGTTTAAATTTCTTTTAAAAGTGAACGAACTTTCCGAACCACCTGATATACGGATTAGAAGTTAACGGAAAGCAGGTGAATACCGGAAAATTGGTCAAGAGCATCTCTTAATCGACTTGAAAGTCATGGAATATATTTGTCAAAAGACACTTTTAACACTTCTTTCTGGGTTTTCCATTTTTATCGTATCGAATGATATATAACTTCATTCCTTCTGGTAAAGGTATAATAATTTCAACACGTTTTTATTACTTAGTGAAGGTCAATTTTTGTCAATATTGTTTGTGGTCAAAAATTACGATAATTCCCTATTCCCTATCTTTTTTTATTATCTATTTACTATCATCACAGCTGGTAAAAATATTTATATACAAAACTTTGATATTTTACGTAACATATTTCAGCAAATATCAACTAAAGTATACAGGAATGCTACATTTAGATATTTTATGACATTTTAAGGTAAAAAGATAGCAAAAAAACTTTTAACATTTGGAGAAATTTTAATAAAATATATTTATGGAACTACCGAGAAAAAGTTGAAAAATACAGGGTGGCGCAATATAACGTGCATATTGCATCATTTTTTTTTTTGCGGAGTAGAAAAGGCGCGAGCGGAGGAGCGCCTATATCGTTGGGTTGGCGGGCTCATGGAGTTTTAGTCGCTATGAATCACTTCGACGGGAAGCGTCGTATTGCTACTAGGAGACTATATTGTGCTGAATATGGACTACGGCGAATTAGTGAAGCTCCGAGTGCTAATTTAATTAAAATATGGGTAAAGCGTTTTGAAGAGACCGGTTCAACATTTAAACCACATGCAAATGGTCGCCCAAGAACATCTAGGACCGAAGACAATGTTGAGAGAGTTAATCCACAAATGTGGACTCGTAAGAGATCGTCTGTCTTACAATTATCGCGACGAAGTTTGCAACGAAT
>JAHXMU010000829.1:1255577-1272726 GCA_019455685.1 Philornis downsi
TTAATCTATTTTTTAAATATGCACGTTCTATTGCGCCACCCTGTATAATTAATTGTATAAATTTCTTATTTCTGCAAAGTGTGAAGATCTGCAATTATCTTCAAATCCTTGTGTTAATTCTTGGAATACGATGATGAATATTTTGTGATTGTAGTTATCATGTACATTATTAGTAGAGTATCTCTGATGTAGACTATGTATTATCTTCAGGTTTTTAGTTTGAATAATTTGTAGTGTGTACATATAGTTGAGGTTCGTCTTTGCAGTACTTGAATACCAAATTTGACATTCATACGTCATTGTCGGCCTTACGCACATATTGTAAATAAGCGTTTTATTTTTATAGTTTAATTTAGATTTTTTATTTAACAATGGAAATAATGCTTTTCCACATCCAATATATTTAATAAAGTTACATTTTTTATCAAAATATATGCCCAAGTACTTCACTGAATCTTGTAGGCTTATGGTAGTATTAAGAACTGTGAGCGGCTGTGTTGGGATTCTCTCGGGTGATTTGTTAAAAAGAAATATTATTGCTTGTGTTTTATTGTGGTTAATTTTAACTTTCCAGTGCTCAAAGTACTTTTGAGCTGACGGCAATGTTTGTTCCATTCTTTTAATTATTGCATTGGACACTTTTCCGCTAGTTAAAATAGCAGAGTTGTCGACATAAAATGCTACTGATTGGTTCTTGTTAGCTTTGAAATCGGAGGCGAAAATCGTATAGAGTGTTGGAGATAATATTGATCGTTGTGGAACTCCAGCAGGAATCGTTCTCAAAATCGATATTTCCTCGTTAATGTGTACAGAAAATGCTCTGTTATGTAAAAAACACTTGACAATTTTTTGCAGGTAGTTCGGGAATTTGTATTCATTTAACTTGAAGATGATTCCATCATGCCAAATGGAGTCAAACGCTTTTTCAATGTCTAGCAAAATTACTCCCGTACTTTTTCCATTTCACTTGTTCTCCAGTATTAATTTCTGTACTCTTTTTAATTGGTGAATTGTTGAATGGCCTCTTCTGAATCCGAATTGATGTTTATGTATTACATCGTTTTGATATGCAAAATCATTCAATCTGGCCAATATGATCTTTTCGAAGATCTTATTGATGATGTTTAGCATACTTATAGGTCTATAGCTTGTAGGTAACTGGGGATTTCTTCTTGACTTGAGAACCGGTATAATTTTCGCATCTTTGAAAGCCATAGGAAAATATCCATTTCATAAACACCAGTTAAATATATTCGTCAAGAAACTCAAAAACAAATTGCTCATATTTTTCAAAATTTGTTGTTTAATACCATCTTTGCCTACAGCTTTGTTGTTTTTCAATGATTTGGCATAGAATTTCACCTCATCTATATTTGTCAATTCATTTGCATGACATTTAAGATCAGAGAGTTCCTGAAATCTATTGCTGCGTGAAAGTCCAGTGGTTCTCTGTTCTTTAAATTTGGGATTGTTACTCACGTTTTTTTACGTTTTGTTGACATTTAACAAAACAAATGTTATTATTAAATATAGAAACTTATATACAATTGCAATTCAGTTGAATTCTATTAAATCCAAAGGAAACTAAACTGTATAAGAATTCACTTCATTATTTCGAAATCATAAGTTCAAACAGACATATTCAATATAATACAATACAATTACAACAGAAACATTAAAATAATGTCAAGCTTTTTGCGGTCATTTGACTTTTCCGCCTTTTTTATATACAATTTTAACGATAATCACATAAGCAATTTTGTAAGCAATTCATAATTGAGTTATATCGATTAGCTTATTAATTTGATGTGTTATGAATTGACTAAAATGTTTAACATCATTTTACTTCTACATTACAATATTCCATTGAAGTCATTATGAATTAAATGAAATAAAACCTAAATACTATATTTTTCATATTTCCTTAATGATATCCAAATAACTTTTTACATAACACAAAAAACTTTTCCAATCACCATTTCCTAATATTGAATACGGCCTCTGAAGATATTCATTTTTATCGACCAACAATTCAAAGTGGCTTTGTAAATTTTATTATCCTTCAATATTTGCTATCATTTAAGTCAAAATAATAACTGACAAAATAAAAATACAAAATATGGGAATAAAATTGATAATAATAAAAAAGTTTATTTCCACATAAATATATACAAATAAAGAATGAAACTAAAGATAAGAGGCAGAATGCGACCACAGTGGCTCAAAAGAGACAGATGCATTAGGCGAAATTTTTGTACATTCCCATGTAAATTCTAGTCGTATCATAATCCCAAAATTTGAAAATAATTCCAAAAAATTGAATTTTTTACAAATTGTTTATTTTGTGGCCAACTTATACATATAGATATCCACAAAGAGAATAAAGTGGATATCTATATAGAGTATATTTCTCAAATCTGATTCAAAGTCCAAAATTAGACTAAAAATCATCGTAAATCTGTGAAGAGAGACAGATTTGGACAAGCGTCATAAGACCGAAGATTATATGGCCATAGCCAAGGATAGCCGTGAACAATATCGCCAACCATATCTTGACTAATTGTCGGAACAGAGGACGCATTAAAAATGGTTCATTTCCATACGAGAGCGGTACCAAAACCATCCGACCTGACCTGTAGATGGTGCATGTAGTTCGAAAAAAATTGTTTCGGTAAAAACTGGCAACCTTACAAAACATATTTTTTAACTTTCAGGATGCCATGTTATTTAGTATTTTTATTTGAGCCATCAAAAGTAAAGAATCTCAGTGTATTTGTGAACATGGGAAAAATTGGTCACATTACATAATTCACTATTTCCATTTGAAAGGTCTCAGTTCAACTAATATTAAAACCTAAGCTAAATTCTATTCTGGTGAAGTCTGCTCCTTCATTTACAACTGTAAAATATTGGGTAGCAGAGTTTAAACGAGGCCGTACGAGCTGCCAAGATGAACACCGTAGTGGTCGACCAACTGAGGCGCCCACGCCAGATACAGTTGATAAAATTTACAAAATATTATTGAATGATCATCAAGGAAATGATTGGCATTTCAACAAGAGCTATACATCATATATAGATCGAAGATTTGGAAACGAGGAAGCTGTGCGCAAGATGGGTGCCGCGCTTGCTTTTAGTAAAACAAAAAGCCAAATTTTTGCTTCTATTTATAACCACGGATGAGACATGGATCCATGGATCGGCAAAAAGCCGAATTTTTGCTTCTATTTATAGCCAAGGAAGAGACATGGATCCACCACTTCACGCGTCAGACAAAGGAACAGTGGAGTGTAATCGTGTCCAAAGAAGCAACGTAATGGAGTGTGTTTTTTTGGGATGCGCATGGGAGTATTTTTATTGATTATATTCAGAAAGAAAAAACTATCAACGGCGAATGTTATGAAAATTTATTGCATTTTGCATCGTAAAATTTTGAAAAAAAGTGGCGCATTTGGCGTAAAAAGACTGTTGTTTCATCAAAATAATGTTCCAGTTCACACGTCCCCTGTTGTGATGACGAAAATTAATGAATTATAGTTCGAAATGCCTCTTCACGCCCCTTTTTCACTAGATTTAGCTCCCTCGAACTATTCTCTATTTAAGAACTTAAAAAATGACTCAGTGGTAAAAGATTAGATTAGCTGGCAAAACTGTTGGAAAAATATCTCTATACAGAGAAAGCGTACACTATGAAATTGGCAAGTTCGCTACAGATTTTAGGGCTTTCTTCTGTTGCCGCTGGAGAGATTTTAATTCAGAACTTTTCTTTTTATAATCATACATAATGGCTAAATAGTTATAATGACTTTGAACTAAAGCTTGAAATATTTGAAACTTAGTATTTCGATCAAATTTGTTTCTAAATTTATACAATAAACCTATGGCAGATGATACTGTAGACTTCAGATACTCTATATGCAGTGACCAAGAAAGATTACTTTGAAAATATAATCCCAAATATTTAACTGAATTAACTTCTGGAATTTCTTCCTCATCTACGTATATACTAAAGCTGTCTTTGAACCGACAATGTGGCCTAAATCTTATCAATTTCGTTTTATTTGAATTAAGGAAAAGTTTATTAATACGGAAATACTTTATTTATAGACTTGTTCCTGTTCAAATAGCTTCTTAAGAGAAAAAATTCTTTGTCATGCACACCATAAAATCTGAGTTTCTGAAGTAAGATATCATGATCAATTAGATTAAACGCTTTTGACAAATCATAAAAAACTCCAGCTACACCCCTATACCCGTCATCCAACGACTTACATATGAAATTTTGCACATTAACTGTTGCCTTCTCTGTACCACAATCCTTTCTAAAACCATATTGAAAATCATTTAACAAATTGTTATCTTGGAAATATGTAAAGAGTTGTGTATGCAAAGTATGTTTAAAAACATTGTCTATAATGAGCAATATTGATATTGGACGAAATTTATCACCGGATGTAGATATTTTCTCTTTAGGTATTGATATAATTTTATGGATTTTTAATATTTCGGGATATACTAAAGTATAAATTATAT
Source organism: Philornis downsi (assembly GCA_019455685.1). Taxonomy (NCBI): domain Eukaryota; kingdom Metazoa; phylum Arthropoda; class Insecta; order Diptera; family Muscidae; genus Philornis; species Philornis downsi. Next base: position 1,260,111 of record JAHXMU010000829.1, read on the forward strand.
CATTAAAGATGTTAACCACATTAGAATAACGCACGTTTTCTGATACTTCTATCACGTTACCACCAACATGCCCGATAATGACAAAGAAAAAAATCGATCGAAAAATACCTTCCCAATCTTATATATTCTTAACTTCACATCTTTCAAGTTATTGTACTGAACTGGTGGACGGCATTGTTCTGCCCCTTCTGTTGCCTGCTATACAAATAGATCGATTTATATAAATTTAGCTTTTCACTACAATTTGTTATCTATAGACTGTAACTTAAATTACAATTATATTGCATTATAAGTTTGGCAAAATTGAAAAAACCAAAATCGTCCTGATAACTTCTAATACATCCCATACAAATTAGCCATATATTCCTAGACTCACATATTTTATTAAAATGTTTTAAATTCAATAAAATTCAACAACCATCGGCTTTTTACTAAACTTAATTCTGCGAATATAAATGGGCAGTATTGCTACTCCCTTAGGGTACCATACATAAAACTGCCCGATTTAGCAAAAATCAATGGCAGCTGTAAAATTTCAGAAAGTTGCAATTTGGCTTCTTTTATTGTGCTGTAATAGCGATTTTTTCTGGCATTCCTCACACTTTTCCACAAAAGCAAAATATCATTGGGTAAAGGTATATGTGAGTCAATTCTTCTAACTGAAATGTAAGCACTGGTTTCACACTGCTCTCCCTTAGTTATATTATCGAATTTTCTTTAATATCGTTGGTTTTGCTTGCGCGCATTTTACGAGAACTCTCGTTCATATATTGCTACTAGGCGACTATATTGCGCTGAATATGGACTACGGCGAATTAGTGAAGCTCCGAGTGCTAATTTAATTAAAATATGGGTAAAGCGTTTTGAAGAGACCGGGTCAACATTTAAATCACAAGCAAATGGTCGCCCAAGAACATCTAATACCGAAGACAATGTTGAGAGAGTTATGGAGTCAGTGCGAGGAAATCCACAAATGTCAACTTGCAAGAGATCGTCTGTCTTACAATTATCAGCTCACCGAAGTTTGCAACGAATTTTTGCATTGGATCGTAAACTGCATCCATATAAGCTGCAATTAACACAAGAATTGAAAAAGTCTGACTTCATAGCAAGGCTCGCATTTGCTAATGAAATGCTTAATCGATTTTCCAATTTTGACAATATTCTTTTCTCTGACGAGGCTCATTTCCTTATGAATGGGTTCGTAAACCGTCAAAATTGTCGTTACTGGAACAGTGAAAATCCCAAAATCAAACACCAGAAACCATTGCATAGTCCTGAAGTGACAGTATGGGCAGCAATCTGTGGCAGAGGAATAATTGGTTCCAGAAATTTTTTGATTCCAGAAATTGAATTCCAGAACTTGGTTCCAAGAAGATGGATCTAACTGTCACACATCAAATGACTCCATTTCGGTGGTGAATCAGATGTTCCCTGGCAGACTGATTTCGAAAAGAGGTGATATCCCATGGCCCCCACGTAGTCCAGACTTGACGCCTCTTGACTTTTTTTTGTGGGGATACCTCAAACACAAAGTCTACAGTAATAATCCAAGAAACATCGTTCAGCTCAAGGAGAATATCCGTGGTGAAATGGCAGCCGTTACATCAGTATTACTGAAGGAAGTTTTCAATAATTTTCGTTTGCGGTTAGAGGAGTGCCGTCGTAGAGAGGGTCACCATTTAGATGATGTTATTTTTAAAAAATAAACTCCATTTAGTACTCTGCAATGCCTTGGATTTATTTTAACCATACCTTTTGTATTTATTTTTTAATCTATTTGTTAAATATGCACGTTCTATTGCGCCACCCTGTATAGTGAGAGATGATTATTTCCAATAAATTGCTTTCCTATCAAACGCACTGTATTACAAATATCCCATTCGTATTCAAATGAACATGTAACGAAGCAATTGGACCACCAGCAACGGGGAACCAGCAATTTCACATTCGAGATTGAACTTTGTAGATAATTCAAAAATATACAAAAAAAAAAAGAAGAAAAACCTAAACAAAATATGCAAAATAGAAAAAACCCCTAACGTTCGGAAAAGATATACCCATATTACAATACATAGACACACACACACACACACACACACACACATGGATGTACACATCGAAATATTTAAAATATCAATATAAAGATTCAATAGACCCATCGCATGTAAATGGCAATTTATGCCACTGGAAATACAATACAAATACTATCGAATATAATGGTAACAGCACTTTTTTCCCGTTTCCTGACATACATACAATCAATACACATGCATAAATATCTACACAAAGTTACAGATATAGAATAACAGCAATTGTTTCAATGAATCTACACATTCATAGAGGTAGAAAAAAAAATGAATATAAAAAAAATCGAAAACAAAACAAACAAAAAACGATATGATATGATGCAGACGACTAACTTTCGACTAGAGAGAAAAATTATAATAACAACTACAACAGCAGCGATAATATTATATGAAAAAGTTTATGTAGCTATCGAAGCGAAATTATCTATCTGTGCATATATTAAATTACACGCACCACAAAATACATTGACTTTTTGAATTGAAAGAATTCTATAGACATTCAATCTGCAAATTCTTCCGCTAAACTTGAGCAGCGATTGTCTTTTGTTCGCCAAAACAATAAAGCATTACGAAAAATGGGCAAATGACTAGCTTTGCCACTTTAATGTAAGCCAATTCGTTATATACGTGATATACAGGGTGTCCGTCGGGAAGGTATGCTACTTTGTTTGTTTATAATTTTTGATTAAATGAAAGAGAATGAATCTTATATTGATAAATGTTTTATTTAATGTCGGCAATTATGTATGAAATACAATATCAGATAAATGTCCGCCTCTGTTAGTCTCACAAATGCGAGCCCTTTTAAGCACATTTTCCATTACATTCTCACACATTTTACGCGGTATTTCATTAATTTTATCACGAATCTTTTGTTTGAGTTGCTCAAACGTTTCTGTTTTGTTTGCATAAATCTTGCTTTTCAGATACCCCCACAAAAAGAAGTCCGCAGAAGTCAAATCAGGCGACTGTGGAAACCAATCAACATCACCATTTCTCGCAATAATAATTCCATTGTAATCCTGGCTGAGTAAGATGTGGCACCGTCTTGTTGATACCACATGTTAATCAAGCCCAAAGCATTCAGTTGTGGCGTTAGTTTCCAATAATATCACGATATCGCTCCCTGTTGACAGTTACCGTTACGCCGTTTTCAATTCCAAAGAAGTAAGGTCCAATGATTCCTCCTGACCAAATTGCACACCAGGCTGTCACGTTTAATGGATGGAAAGGTGACTGATAAATAATTTATGGGTTTTCCATTGCTCAGAACCGACTATTCTGTTTATTCACGTATCCATTCAAATGAAAATGTACCTCGCCACTCATTATGATTTTTTTCATGAAAATTGTGGTTGTCATGGATGAGCTGTAACATCATCCTATTGGCATGTGTATGGCGGCGTAAATGGTCTTGTGGAAGAAGCTCTTGTGTCAACTGAATCTTAAATGGAAACATATGCAAATCCTTGTGCAAAATTGTGGCCAAAATTGTTCTTTGAAGACCAAACTCCTGAGCACGGCGTCGAATTGAGATTGATGGATTGTTTTGAACACTTTCCTGAGCAGCAGTAATGTGTTTAGCCGATCTTGCAGTACGTTGTGGTCTATGCTTAGCCCTATCAGCTACAGACCCTCTTTCTTCGAAATCATTCACTACACGATAAATAGTGCAGCGTCTTGTTGGCATGTTGTTTCTCCCAAACATTTCACGTAACTTTCTCATCGTCACAGTAGTCGATGATTGATTTTGATAACATGTTTTAACGATAACGATAACGATAACGATAACAAACGTCTCTACTTCACGACTGCCAAATATGAACTGTCAAGTCCAAAGTGGTGGCAAAACAAAGTAGTGTACCTTTCCGATGGACACCCTGTATTTAGCGTGTGAGTATCAGCAAAGAGGAACGCGTCAATGACTAACGATCTTGCCCATTTTCTTCACATTACAAATCATACAGTTGGAAGAAGATTTAGTATTTTATTTGCAAATTAAGATAGTACAAACTTTGGCAATAATAATTTCGGTGAAAGAGTACAGAACCGCCATGAGATGAAGATAGGTCGAAGAAAAGTTTAACATTGAGCACCAAGCGCAATTGGCCCTGCGAATGTGCTAACAGAAAATAGTGTTTTATGTAATCAATTAACATTCGATAATTTTTTTTTTTGTTGTTTTTTCTTTTTTTGCTGAAGCATGTGTAAAGCATGTAAAATCTGACTGTACCAGACGTTGGTTCTACCTGTCTTGTTATATGGCGCAGAATCCTGGGTTATGAGAGAAGCGGATGAATCAGTACTGGCAGTCCTCGAGAGGAAAATACTCCGGAAAATATATATAGACCCATCATCGTTAACGGAGGGTATCGGTGTCGCATGAACAATGAGCTGTATGAGCTATATAACGACATCAAAGTGGTCAAACGCGTTAATAAACAGCGATGGCGTTAGCTGGGTCATGTTGTGCGGATGAACCCAAATGCTTCGGCAAGAAAAGTCTTGGACAACGAACTCGATGGACGGCGCAGAAGAGGGCGACCGAAACTTCGTTGGAAGTACCAGGATTTGATTTGGATTTCTAAAGCTCAACAATCAGTGCTTGCGTTTCTTAGTTAACAATATTTCAAATCCTCAATGTCTTACAATGAATAAGAATATTGAAAATGTATTTACTGAGAATTTTTGGCAGAAAAGAGTCTCTTAATTAATTAATCATAATCTTTCGTATTTATAGGTATATCCAAAAGACATTAACTCATTAAATTAAAAACTTAAATTTTATCAATGACTAAACGAATGTTGAATTAAGTAATCCGATATTATTAATTACTTAAAAGTTTGCATTTGAAAACTTGAACAATTTCTCATTTACTACTTCAAAGCTTTAATAAAGTGTTGCAAACACACAGCAAACCATTTTCCGATAAAATCCTCTATTAATACAATTTTCATGAAATTTACTACCAACATTAAATCTGATACAAAGCAATCGTTTATAACCGTGGTTACAACTTTTCCCTTTTCGAGCGATATTAATTATTGGTATACCAGGAAACGCACGCATTTCTTTCTGTTTCCCACGTTCAAAGAGTGCAAAAACAATTGAGGCGAGAAAATAAACACACAGATTCTAAATCTGATATCATTCCACATAAACCACACTCCATGACGATAAGAGGAAGTGTTTGTAAAAATATAATTCACTACTAGATCCGCATGTATCGGCTCGATAGCCGTCCGTTTGTAACTAAACTAAAGTGCTAATGTTTTGGCGGGGGTATCTGTGGCTCAATGGGAGAGTTCAATTGAAATAACTTAAAATGGTTGAATTCATTTGACCCAAATACCACATTCAGTCAGTCAGTCAGCCAGTCACACTTACACCACTCACACACGGTGTAGTACTTGCAACATAATAGACAGAAACTTGCACCATAAGCAGCAGAGAAGTAGTAACTTAATACCCCTTTAACTGTAAAATCAACTTAATGGGAACTTCTATCGAATTTCCTCTTCCATTGATTCTGTGTCTTCAGCAAACGCCCCAACTGCCAATCAAGCAGCTTTTGAAATTTGTTCCAGAGTACCTGAGTAAGTGGCAACACAGGAAAATGTTAATTTCGCACAAAGTAAACCAACAAAGTATTGATTGCAAATAAATAAACAAACAAACAAACAAACAAAATATGAACAACTTCAATTAGTAATGAAAAATATACACAACTGAAAAAGGCGAATTCAAACAGTAGCAAATTAAAAATATTGTAGAAAAAAAAATATCAATATCGGAGGAATGAAGTTATTTCAAATAATGCTCAAAAAATAATAAAGTTTTTAATTAATAACAAATATTGTGCGAAATTTGGAATGTAAAATGAAAAAAAGGTGGTACGCCTTGAGTGCTTTATTAGCACAAAAGTGTTGTACTTCTTTTTATAATTTAATGAAATAGATATTCTGTACATACATACATACATAGTTTTCATATTTTACATCTGGGAGAGACGATTTCACGTAAAGTGACAGAGGCAAGAAAATAACAGTTTCGAAACCATTCCAAATTTGAAGTATATGTTGGCCTATTAGATAAATATATGGATTAAGACAAAATTTTGGAACTTTTCTAGCAAAAATTACAACATTTTTCTACATTTTGACAAAAAAAAGAGCAGTTTTGTCCTTCTAATAGTACGCAAATATTGTTTTGTAGGCCCTATAATAAACTCAGGAATATTTATTACTATTATTATTAATATTACTACTATTATTAATACTGTTATTATTAACATTTTAAATGTTTAAATTTTTTAGCTTTTTTACTTGACGTTGTTTTGAATGCTTAATTTAAAAGTCCTTCAACTTTTAATAAAAATTTGCTTCATTCGCATGATTGTGAGTTCAATCCCGTATACACGCATCTATCATTATTTGAACGGCGATCATCTAGATGTGTCTGACGAATACTTCTGGTAGTCGAGTAATCAACAAGTCTAGTAAATGTTTCTCAAACTGTGATGTTCGGATCGTCGATGAGTTTAAAAAAAAGATATTGAAAATAAGGAGCTTTAGTATTAAAGCATCCTAAAAAGGTAATCTAGGTAAATGCCATCAATTTTATAAAAATAGTGTTGAATAAATGCGATGAGGAAATTAAGCATTTTTTCCAACAGAATGCATCCAAAAAAAATCCATAAAAAAACTAAAAAAAAAGGCAAGAACAGAAATTTGAAAGATTCAGACTCCTTACAAAGTGGTAACCTACATTCCAAAACTTTTGGAGCCGTTAGAAAAATCTGGTTGCATCCACGAAAAATACAAAAACACAGCTATCAATTGTAAAAAATACGCTACAAAATCTGTTCAGCAATCTAAAATCAAAAGCAGAAAACAAAGGCAGGACAAATTTAGTATACCAAATACACAGCAATGACAACAGCACTGCAGATTGCAACAAAATAAAGGGTGTCGCAACAAGAACGCAAGATTTAATTTGGCGCCATTCGAAGTGCCATTGTTTGACATTTGAACAATTGTTATTGTTTTCTGGTAGAAGGTACGAGGTTACCTTCTCACTGTGAAATTGTTTTACCAAAATGGTGAAAGCTTTGCGGCTACAGTTCGCAAATTGCGATCGATTTGGCGTCAAAATAATGCTCCAAAAGAGTCAACTGTAAAGAGATTAATGGATAAATTTGCCAAAACTGGATCTGTTAGTGATGTAAAGACAACAACGCGCCTTCGACCAGGTCGATCGACCGAAAATGTCGCAGCTGTGCGTGATGATGTCGCCCAAACTCCATCCACCTTAATTCAACATCGAGCAATTAGGTGTCTCCAAATCCACTATGCAGCGAATTTTGACGAAAGATTTGCGTCTTCATGCATACAAAGTTCAATTGACTCAGGAACTAAAGTCAGCTGACCATGGACAGTGAAGGGAGTTCGTTAATTGAGTATTGGAGAGACAACATGAAAATGCTGATTTTGCCTATAAAATCATCTTCGGTGACAAGGCCCATTTCCGTCTTGATGGCTTCGTCAATAGGCAGAATTGTCGCATTTGGGGTGAGGAAAATCCTCGAGTGATTCACGAGAAGCAAATGCATCCTCAACGTGTCACTGTGTGGCGTGGATTTTGGGCTGGGGGAATCATTGGACCTTTTTTTATGAAAATGCGCAAACAGTCAATGGTGTTCGGTATCGTGAAATGATAACCAGTTTTTTCGCGCATAGAATTGAAGAAATGAATGTGGAGGGTATGTAGTTTCAACAAGACGGCGCCACATGTCATACAGCCAGAGCAACAATTCAATTGCTGCATCAGTCATATAAATTTTGCGTTCTTTTTGGGACACCCATTATAAGTCGGAACAAAACAAAAAACAAACTTAAGACACGAATTGCTGGGCATAACTCTGACATAAAACAAAGGTCAAAGAAATTGGTCCAAAAAACGGCGTCAAACAGCCAGCAACCAAATCTCAAAAATGTGAAAATATTACAACGAGAAAACCATTACTGCAGGAGACCGATGTTAGAAATGCTTCATGTTCTCACCAGCAAATCAATTAATGAGTTGCAATTGCGATATTGAATCTGTGGTTCAAAACTACGATATAGGCTTCTAATTGGTAAATTAAAGAACAGACCGAAAATCTTTCAAATCATCATCAAATCATTGCATAGCTTTAAGAACAAAGATTTTTGTGTGTGATTATTTGTATTTAGTAGCTGTTAATGTAAAATATAAGTGAAAGTCAAACTTTGTATAATGTATATTTTTCGCTTGTTAAATTGGGATTTCCTGAAGATGATCCTCTACGAAGGTCGAAATATTGAAAAAGAAATAAATTTTAAACACAAATACACAGGCCTCGAGCTTGATTAATTCTTCTTGAATTTCTTTCTCTATAACTTCTAATCCATAAACTGCTCATTAGAATGCTTCGTAACGCTTCAAAAAAATTGGAAAAAAACTACTTCCCACAAAAATAGCACATTTGACCTATCTATAATCAGGTTCAAACCTTTCCTCTAGCTGCACACAAATCAATGATTGTTGAAGCTAGATGTGAAAAGGAAAATAGGCAATATTGTCACGCCTTTCTGGCAGTTCCCATATAAATTGGGAGATTTTCGAAATTTAGTTTCTCCTCTGTAATCTATTATTTATAGATCGCAGTAAGCCAGACTTTTGATAACTGTATTTATGTTTTTGTAAAACCTGGCAAAACGTAAGAAAGTTTGGCAAGTAACTACGGTACTTTTGGCACTTCCCATACAAATGGCTGATTCAACCCATATAGTTATAGTCACGTGGCCGACCGTGGGGCGATCGTTAGTACGCTTCAACGTTGTTCACATGATCGAAGGTTCAACATTGCTTATGACCGCCCATAATTATTTGAGAGACGGTCACCTTAATGTCTCTGACGAACACTTCGTACAGTTGAGTAATCCACAAGTCTAACAAATGCCTCTTAAAGTGCGATGATCAAGTGCGTTGATTTTCTGCTATTGAAAAAATGGATCAAAGAAGTTGCATCAAATTCTGCGCAAAAAAATTGATCTAAGTGCTCAAAAACACTTGAAATGTTGACAGTGGCATACGGTGAGAGTACTCTGTTTACAAGTGGTACAAGCTTTTCATAGAAAATCGACCAGAAGTGAATGACAACGCTCGCTCTGGCTGCCCCAGTACATCAACAACCGATGAAAATGCTGAGAAAGTGAAGAAAATTGTTATGCAGAATCGTCGAATCACAACTAGAGAAGTTGCTGAGGATGTCTGCATATCGGTATGCAATCTTTTCGGAAATTTTGGTCACGAAACGTGTAGCAGCGAAGTTTGTTCCAAAATTGCTGAATTTTGACCAAAAACAACGTCGTATGAGCATCGCTCGGGAATTGTTGAACGACGTTAACGATGATCCAGATTTGCAGAAGGGTCATAACTGTTGACGAATTATGGGTATATAAATATGACATCGAAACCAAAGCCCAGTCGTCCCAATGGAAGAGTCCAGGAAAACCAAGACCAAAAAAAGCACGCCAAGTTCAATTAAATGTCAAGGTTTTGTTCACTGTTTTCCTCGATTACCATGGCGTAGTGCATCAGGAGTTCTTACCACAAGATCGTACGGTAAATAAGGAGTATTACCTTGAAGTTATGCGGGTTGGCGTAAACCAAAACGAAAAAACGCCCGAAATTGTGGAAAAAAACTCATAGCTTTCGTATCGTGATAATGCATCTGCTCGCTCATCTTTGCTTGTGGAAGATTATTTGGCCAAAAACAACACCGTTATCATGCCTCAGCCACCATATTCACCAAATTTGACCCCCTGCGACGTTTTCCTGTTCCCAATATTGAAAAGATCCATGGAAAGACGCGTTTTGAGACGATTGAGGAGATAAAAACCGAATCGCTAAGAGAGCTCAAGGACATACCAAAAACTGCATATCAGAATTGCTTCGAGGATTGGAAAAAAACGGTGGCACAAATGTATTATATCTGATTTTGAGAAAAATTAAAATTCAACTAATTTTTTGAACACACCTCGTATAGTTCCCGTTGAGTGAGTTTAAAAATAGAATATTTGTAAGCTCACTGAATGTGGGAAGCTTTCCCATGTCTCAATAATTACACGCGAAGGGATTTGCTTTGTTTCAGTCGCGGCTTCTTACTTTTGAAGCAGTGACTCTAAATTCAGACAAATTTGGCAAATTTTATGTGGTAAATATGTTTAGTTTTGAGAATATAAATGGAGGGATTTTCAGCATCCTTTCTGGTGCCTCCCACACGAATGGTTAATTTAACCCATATATTCTTAGCTTTGCGCCTTTCAAGCGTTTTTACTAAATTTACTCAAACTCGGTGCTAAAAATTGAGCTTGATAAGCTTAATATTTAGAATGTAACAACCTTTCTAATGCCATCCGCACAAATTGATCGACACATTGAATTTTTACAAAAATTTTTGTCAGTTGTACAGCTTTATAATGCTTGGTAACATTTTAAAACTGACTGCATAGCCACGGCCCTCCTGGTACTTGCCATTCGAATTGTCTAATTTAAACCACACTTTTATATCTTTTATCAATTCACTAATATGTCCCACGTATCAGAAGTTTACTGAACTTAGTATTGCTATTCCACACATACAATTTTGTTGATCTAGTAAAAACATAATCCATTTTTAAGCAATAGTCTAATTTTAAAGCAAAAACTTTTGCTTTTTTATTTTATTTATAACATCCTAATGATTTATCAGCTCATTCTGGCACACAGCACACTGTTCCAACGAGATAGAAAGACGTTGAGTGAAGTTTATTGAAGTCAGTTTAGCTTACCGGAATTCTTGTACTGGTTTTTAAGCACGGTTTCCATAGATTTTGTTATTTCACCAGTATGACGAGAGCGGTCCCAAAGAAATTTGAAAAAAATATGGTGGTGAAAAGTGGTAACCTTACCATATGTTTTAAGTTTCAAAGCGCCACGTTGAATTTGTAAACATGAAAAAAATTGGTCACCGTTATTTAATTCAATATTTCCATTTAAAAGATCTCAGTTTAACTTATATTAAAGCAGAGCTAGTTTCTAATCTGGCGGAGTCTGCTCCTTCGTTTACGACTGCAAAATATTGGGTAGCAGAGTTTAAATGAGCGCGTACGAATTGGCGAGACAAAAACCGTAGTGGTCGACCAATTAAAGTATCCACGCCAGACACGGTTAATAAAATCGACAAAATGGTATTGGATGATCGTCGGCTGAAGGTGCGTGAGCTAGGTGAAATGATAGATATTTCAAAAATTGCTATATATCGTATATTGACCGAAGATTTGAAGATGAGAAAGCTGTGAGCAAGATGGGTGCCGCGCTTGCTTTCAACCGAGTGTCGTGAAGATGTTTCAGTAGAGTGTTTGGCGATGTTACACCGCAAAAAAGGGGAATTTTTGCGTCGATTTATAACCAAGCATAAGGCATGGGTCCACCACTTCACACCTGAGACAAAGATACATTCAAAGAAGTGGACTGGAATAGGAAAATCGTGTCCAAAGAAGGCGAAGGCGGTTTCATCTGCCGGTAAAGTCATGGCGTCTGAATTTCGAAAAGGAAAAACCATCAACTGCAAATATTATACTAATTTACTGCAGCGTTCAGGTGATAAAATTATGGGAAAAAGGCCGCAAACGAAACTGTTGTTTCACAAAGACAATGCTCCGGTTTCCCTATCCACTAGTGCGATGACCAAAATTTATAAATTAGAGTTCGAAATGTTTCATCACTCACCTTATTCGCCAGATTTAGCTCCCTCGGAATATTTTCTATTTCCAAATTTGAAAAAATGTTTTACTATAAATAGGGTATAGAAGCTATTTAATACCGCTGGAAAAAGTGTAAGGAGCTAATACGAGATTATGTTGAAAAATAAAGACAATTTTTCCCAAATGTTTTGTGTTTTCTTCATTAGGCCGGCTAGTTTCGGGACTGCCGTCACAGCATTATTGCCTTCTTCTCTCTCTTATTAGATAAGTAAGTTTTATGGAAATTTGCAGAAGCCTGTCTACTTACATGCCAGATTATCAAAAGTCAATTAAAGCTAAAACTTCATCAAAAATAGAAACAACTAGCCGACCCGGCAAACGTTGCTTTGCCTTCAAATTTTAGCAGGAGCAGAAATAATTGCTTTTTAATTTGTGGTTTGTATAGGAGGTACCACTCCCCATTGTCCAATCCCGCCCATATTTGCAGCAGCACTTAAGATATGTACATCAAACCGATGTACCAAATTTGGTTCAAATACCGTAAAAAGAAGCAGAAATATTGGATATTTAATTTATGGTTTATATAGGAGGTACCACGCCCCATTGTCCAATCCCGCCCATATTTGCAGTAGCACTTAAGATATGTACACCAAACCGATGTACCAAATTTGGTTCAAATACCGTAAACAGGAGCAGAAATATTGGATATTTAATTTATGGTTTATATGGGAGGTACCACGCCCCATTGTCCAATC
>JAHXMU010000829.1:1278357-1304964 GCA_019455685.1 Philornis downsi
CTCCAATAGTGAATATTGAGGAATAGTGGTTACCCACGATTCCTACATGTTTAATTTATGGTTTATATGGGAGGTACCACGCCCCTTTGTCCAATTGGACCGAATTGTAAATCTAAACCATCCCGGGCACCACCCAGACGCATATACAAAAATTTATGCAAAGTAGTCCAGCCGTTCTGGAGTTTTAAGCATAGGAACAAACCACGATTCATTTTTATATATATAGATTAAACAAATACGAACAAAACAACGCATATAAAAGTAATATCTACTCAGTTACCCGATCAATTGGAGATGGACATGAAGCATGACACTGGGTCAACTGTCATATGGCTGTCACGCAGCTGTCGTATAGAAAGATGAGTGACTTTGCTGGTGACATATTCGTTTCAAGAGGAGTTTGTAAAAATCGATTGTCCCAACTTTTTGACAACAGGCGCAGGGGTTTCTGTGAGAAAGGAATAATGAACAAAATAGTGCATATTAGGTCAACCCAAACTGGATTATTCTAACTATGCTATGTAAGTAAAGCCTACAACGTCATTCGGAAATAATGAATTTTTTTCAATACACTGTAATCCTCATCCTGTGATGGTGGTTATGAAAATGCATATTTTATACCAGTATGCTGGTTTTTTCCTAAACCCATCGTTCTCCAATCCTTTTCTTAAGCATTTAAATCTGATTTAAAATTTTATTGTAGATTAAATTTCCAACTACATTTGTAAGCATTTAAAGCTGATTTTATATTTTATTATGAGTCAAATTTAAGTCGACAGTTGCAAAAATAAATGAACAAAAATACACATTTTGATAAAAAAAAAAGATAAATTAATTAAAAAAGAGTAATCGCATTTAAACCTAATGAAAAGTAAGCCATTTACTTTCGAAAATCAAAAATAAATTGAGCTATTACACCTGATAAACTAGAGTAAGTTGGGTTAAGATTCCTTCTTTTACCATGGCGGTTTGCCAAAGCCCAAAATTTAATTTCCATTAAAGACAATGGACGATTGCACAGATGTGAAGAAATCGCCAAAAGGAATTGTTTTATACCGCTTACAGATTTCTCACTCTTCCATCACATTCTCCACATTTAATAGCTTTCAATAATTCTTATTTCAATACAGAAAGAAATGGAGTTCCGCAAAGGAGTCATCGTCACAACAAACGCCCTATTTTGAGTATCTCTAAATTTTCTAGTATATTTTTTCTTAAAACTACACCAATTTGGACTAATGATATTGAGGAAAATAAAAATTGTTGTTGTTCTCAAAAAAAAAACAATCTTTATTTGAAAATGTATGTATATTTTTAAATCTCCTACGTAAAAGGGTCCCTTCCATCTTTAATTCATTTACTTTCTCTTGTTTTGTTCGTAGCATCCTTTAATTGTCATCCCTTACAATGATTGCCCTTCACAATAATACCGGCCAGTTACAGTACGTATCAAATACTTTAAAGAACTCTGATATTACTTGTCTTTTTCCATTCAGCTCATTAAAGGAGTTTGTAATCCTTGGCCATAACTATAAAAAACAATCTATGCAGCATCATGTAATTGTTAATTCCATGTAACAGACTGTAAATGCTTACCCCTAAGATAACACAAAAGCACTCAAATGCAAGAATTGAGTTAAATATTTGCTTATGTAGTTGGACATCACACACAGCCGTTGTTAATTTCTTCTACATCTGCTAAAATTTGAGTCTACTTGAGCTAATTAACTTACAAATTCCATAAATTTTGCAAAATTTTTTAATTGGCCAGAAACTATCAATAGAGGAAGGAAACGTATTGCCTTCAGCATTTTGATACAATATTTTATAAAGTGATTTCCACTACCACTCGGATGGATCCTTCATAAAGCGAAAATCCAAACAGTCTCGATAAGTTTGTTTTCGAACCCCTTTTGGGTAATTAACTTTATTGCCATATAAATCGATAGGGGTGAGAAATGTAGAAAATGGTTGGTGGGTGTAATATAACATTTAAATTAATTTTTTGTCGTTTCTTTCTCATTCCTATTTTATCCTAGTCTCTGATTATTTCCTATTTTGGTATTATTTATATTCATATAGTTTCCATCTGGGAGGAGGGTAATGAAAAAATTCATTAATACTGCTTCGACTGGAAAACAGAACAAATGTGAGCTTATTATTGATAGACAATCCATGTTCCTTATTTGGCAAAGGAATGATAGGTGGTGGCAAATTTTAAACACAGCAAGAGATACCATTGGCCCCAGTGCAATTGTTCTTTGAACAGGACTAAATGCTACATTTCTCAATAGGGAGAATTTCCAAGGACAACTCAATTTGACAAAATTTCTTAAACTTCGAAAGCAGTATTTATAAAAATGTACTAAATATTATAAAAGCAATTCTTCATAATAAAAACTAATAGTTAGCTTATAACGAATAGCTATGAACACCACCCTTAATGTATGAAAATATATCCATATCACGATTCCCGACTATTAATTCCGTATATTTTAATAGTTCGTAACTCTATAGGAGACTAATTTCTTATGTCCTCGTTTATGATACAAAACTCTGTAACTCCCTAATGCCTTATTTTGAACAAAATTTCATATATGATATTATTTTTTGACAGCGGTTTAATACAAAATTTAAAAAACAAAAATCTGTTATGATAAATCTGTTATGGTGATATTTAAGCGTGATGCAGTATTTCTAAACTGGTTGCAGTTTTGGCGACATCACTTTGTAAAGTTCGGAAAAAGTGATATACGATTTTTATAGTGAAAACAAGTTCTTAAATAGTATAAAGATTTTATAAGCGCCCTTAGTTTTGTGATATCATCTATAGTTCTTGATATATTTATAATAATTACGGGAATGTTGAAATGAAAAATATTGTTTTTAATTAACAGCTGCAATAGTCAAAAAACGTTGAAGAAGTCAATTATACCAAAATAGGCTGCAGTATGTGTTTGAGCAGGTTTTTGCCGGCTGAAACGATTTTCTTCACATCGGACGATATACCGACCTATCACCGGATAAATGGAGTGGCTGGAACATCCTCTTATAATACATTATATATTGGCCAAGTCCGTTTTATATTTTCAGAATATTTCAATAGCCACGACTATAATTGCGGCAGTTTTTTCAAAAAGCAGCTCTTTTCAGTATAAAAGTAAATTAAATAAAAATATTAACGAATGAATATTGATAACAAAAAAAAAAAAAACCTTAAAAAGATCCATTTTCATTATGTGCGAAATACTATGTCATTTAAATGACCGCCTCTGGATAAGTTGCAGCAGTTTTCGAAAAAATGCGGCCCAAAAGCATCTCCAGACCAATATGCGCACCAAACAGTCATTTTTTTCCGGATGCACTGACTTTTCCACAATCACTTCTGGGTTCTCCGAGTCCCATATGCAATTTTACTTGTTGACGTAACTACGCAGTGAGCGTTGATGTAGCTACTCATTGCTGAAGAAAATTTTGTTCGATTGAAAGCCCACGTTTAAATCAGTGCTTTTGTAGTAAATTTTAACTAAACGATCCACATTCGTAAATGGCAAACCCTTCACTAAATAAATAATATTTCAGATGACAGATATTTAACAGCTGACAGCCTTGACAGCCCGGTGGTTTTGAAGCCAGTAATAATAATAATAATAAGTAATAGGTGACCCTATATATTCTTGGGGTATCAAATGAGTATTTCTAGTTGTTATAAATAGAATATCAAATCATATGTACACTAAACAATTTCGAACATTTAACATCTCCATTACAGATAACGTAGAGAATCAAAATTATCGCTTTTTAACAATTTCGTTTTTTGCACTTTTTATTTATCTGCTTTTCTTTTATCTATATAAAGGGCGATTTTTTAATTGTAGTTTTTTTTTTTTAATCGAATAAAACGCTCAAATTTGCATCATATATTAAAATTTTTATTGGAATCGATAAATTGGTTTTTGCCATCTATTTTTTTAAAGATAATTTCATGTAACTGTTGTCCGCGGCTCCGTCTCAAAATGTCCATTCGGAAAGTCCTATTTTTTGCCACTTTTTCAAGCATTTCGGCCTGTATTCCACGAATAACGCGTATTATGTTATCCTGTATGGCTTCAATAGTGTTCGGCTTGTCCACATAGACTAACGACTTGACATAACCCCACGAGAATAAATCAAGAGGCGCTAAATTGCAAGATCTCGGGGGCCAACTCACAGGGCCAAATCGAGAGATAAGCTGCTCACCAAATTCGTCCCTCAACATATCCATTGTTTCACGAGCAGTGTGGCATCTTGCACCGTCCTGATGCAACCACATGACAACCAAGTTCAACTCAGCCAATTGGGGCAAAAAAATCGGGTATCATGACTCGATATCGTTCGCCGTTGACGGTAACATTTCTTCTACTATCGTCTTTGAAGAGAAATGGACCGATGATGCCACCAGCTCATAAACCACATCAGACTGTCGCTCTTTCGGGTTGCGTCAGTAATTCATGTATCGCATATGGCTGTTCATCACTCCAGATGCAACAGTTTTGCTTGTTTACGTATCCGTTTAGCAAAAATGAGCCTCTTCGCTGAAACACAATTTTTCGATAAAACGGCGGATTTTCATTGAGCTCGTGTAAGGCTCATTCACCAAAAATTAGACGTTGTGGTAGGTCATTCGTCATTCCATGATGAACTGGCAGAGTATACTGTGCACTTTTCATTTTGGCAGATGACGCCATTATCAACCAGTGCTGCCAACCTGAAAAACTTAAATCTTAAAAAATCACCCTACATAATCATTATCCTACAGGATGCCTAAAAGCCCACAGATGAAGTACATTTCAAGAAATTACAAGAAAAATTTAAAATGATAGTAATTTGTAGCATTTACTTTTTTGTAGTTTACTAGGATTTGAATTCACAATCTATCGTATTTAAAACGTTTAAACTATTCTCTCGATGTATACAAATACCATAGCAATAATTGTAGAATATTTTGCATTTTCCAGTGTCTTATAAAAAAAAAACATAATTATAGGACTGTCCGTCATCGCTTTATGAAATTAGCATCTAAGAATAGAAACTGAAAATAAAAAATCTAAAAATTGAATGCAGAATAAAAATCCATGTAAATAAATTTGTTCATTTTATTACAAATATCGTATATTCCAATATGCCATCATTCTTATTTCGCACTAATTTTTCCTATGAAAGTACCCCGCCATTTAAGGTATGTTCTCTCCTGCTTCGAATTGTATTAGCTGGTGATGTGAGAAATTCTTTGTTCTTTATGCTTCGTACTACATTTTATTTTATTTTCTCTAAAGACAATAAAGACTGAACTAATGCAACATATCCAAATGCAAACTGGCATCTAAAATATTTACAAGATACTTTTCAATTTGTATTCTTTAGGATAAATTACACAACAATACCAATGTATAAGAGGAAAACTTAAAGTGGTAACGTTGCTCTGTGGTCCAGGATATGGCAGAAGAGTTACCGAAGGATGCGATTTTCAGGAAGGGCGTAAAGGAAGTAGTGGTGAACATCTGTAGATCGTTTTGTGTAAGTATATTTCAGATAGTATTTTCACATTGAATCTTATTTTGTACTTCTCGAAAACCGAATGACGACACATGGTCATTAACGCGGACACATATATACACACACACATACATACATAAACAAATACTCACCATTAACTTTTCGGTAAAGTCTTTAGCCATGAGCATGTGTGTACCATACAAATGTGTTGATAAAATTTCATTTCTGATTCCAGTTTCAATTCGTTACTACGAGGGCAACGGATTGAATGGGGAATGCATTCACGTAAAATATGGAGCAGTTGTTTCTAAGATTTATTTTAATACCCGCAAATCTTCAATATAGATTTATTAATTCCGAATGATTCTGAGGTAAAAATCTCTTTTGTTATCATTCGTTTCTATAGAATATGCAAGTAGTTTAACCTACTCTTAGAGATAGGAATAAGGTATGCATTGACTAGGTTATCACTGAAGATTTTTAGTAGATTATGATTTTTGTATTGTGATAGAGCCAAGATTGGATTCAACTCAGACATGTTAAATTGCAATTAGCATTAGCAATTGATGCAATTGGTTTATATTGTCTAATTCATGAAACAATTAGAAATAGTTCAACTAATTCCCATTAGATAATTGCAATTTTTATTCTAATTGTAAAACTAATTGCAATTAGTTGCCATTACCAAAAAAAATTGGTTTACTTTTACAATTAGAAATCTAATTGACTTCTACTAATGCAATTACATATTCAATTAGCTCGAATTAGAATCAATTATTTTGATATTTTCAAAAACAAAAAAAAAACAAAATATTCATAATATGAATTTCACACATAAAAATATATAATATACATTGTATATATGTAACTTATGTACATAATATGTACAACATATACTATATACTAACTGTTTAATAGCTAGAATGACCGGGTATATTCGCTTTCAGCAATACAATCTTTTCAAAAGAAAAGTCCGTCAAGCGACCCCGCCTTGGACTATTAATAATGGGGACATACAGTGAATCACATCATTACTCGTTCACTTCAATAATTCTTTGGAAAAATGTATTTTTATCAAAATAATTGATTCTAATTCGAGCTAATTGAATATGTAATTGCATTAGCAGAAGTCAATTAGATTTCTATTTGTAAAAGTAAACCAATTTTTTTTTGGTAATGGCAACTAATTGCAATTAGTTTTACAATTAGAATAAAAATTTCAATTATCTAATGGGAATTAGTTGATCTAATTCTAATTGTTTAATGAATTAGAGAATTTCACAAAAGAAGTTTAATTAGCAATCATTAGCATTATCTAATCATTATTTAACATGTATGATTCAACTAGTGTCTGAGGAACAACAAAGATCATATGATATATTTTAATACAATCGGCTCATACATAGGATTATCCATTTTTCAATTTTAAGTAAAGTTAAATAAAACATACATAAAGCTATGATTCGGATAAAACTTTTATTTCATTATATGATTGGAACTTGTCATTATGTATGAAATTCAATGTCATTTAAATTAAAGGATGTGAATTGGTTGCAGCAGTAGATCCTTTTGAGTTAGTTTTCAAAAAATACGCCCCATTGACACCTTCAGACCATGATGCACACCAAACAGTCACTTTTTCCGGATGCAATGGCTTTTCTACAATCACCACTGAGTTCTCCGAGCACTATACTCGTATGCGGCGATTTTACTTGTTGACGTGAGAAATGAGCTTCATCGCTTAAGAAATCTTTGTTCGATTGAAAGCCCACGTTTAAATCAACACTTTCGTCGTAAGTTTTAACTATTTTTACACGTTCATCGGTTGTTAAACGATCCATATTCGTAAGTAACAAACCTTTCACTAAATAAATAACACTTCAGATGGCACATATTTAACAGCTGACAGCCTTACCAGACTGGTGGTTTTGAAATGACTAAATGAATAACCCGTTATATTACCTCAGCTTAATATGTACACACATTTATGAGCGATAAGGAAACAGAGAAGGAATTTGTACGGTTTGTACGGTCTATACAAAGTCGAATATTCGTACTAATATGTTATTTAAACTAGTAAAGAAATTTCAGTCAGGTGAACTGACCTCCATGCACCTTTACATAGCATTCTTTTCCATAGAGAAATTGCTTTTCAGTAATAACAGTCAAAACCGCAGACGCAGTCTATGACATAAAGTGAAGATATGCACAAAATTTGCTATGATCCTGATCATAAATGATCACTGAATTATAGTTATTCTAAACCAAAGTTTCAAAGTTTCCCCTGCAAGTTAAGAGTCGCCCTTAAACTAAATGCTTTCACTAATTATCGCATAACAGTAGGTTCATTGTAAAGCAAATTACTTGCCTTATTATATCTTCCCTCGCAATTACATCCAACTGTTTAGTCAAATTGTCCAAAGCACACACAGAATGTTAATACTGTATTTAATTTAATTGTAATGTGTTCTTTACGAATTCTCCATTGCCATTGCCTCACATTCTATTCTCCCTCTTCGGCATTGTCCTGTCTTTTCCGTCTGCCCCAAAATGAGCCACTGCTCCACTGCCACGTACTATTGAAATGGGACCTATAAATGTTGAAATGGGTTTAACGCTTTTAATTTTCGGGGCTTAACTCGATACTCACAGACACAGAGTCCTTTCGACACAGTAAATGCATGACCCTTTTCGTAATTTTTCGTCATTACATTTCATGTATTCGATGGCGTGTTGCGGTTAGATACGAATAGTTGTATAGTTACTACAAATTGAGTTGACGGCTAACTATTTTAAAGGACCGAATGGTATTTTCTTTTGTGCCTGTGCCTGTTCAGAGGATGCTCACTGTAATGGCATATTGATTAAAGACTATTCCATGGGGGGGGAGGGGGATGGGTTGAATTTCCGTTTGGCTGACATCGATATTGTTATCGGTTGTACATGCAATGCATTCTTAATAAGTTGTAGAAATTTGAAAACAATTATTGGGTCCCAACAATGCCGAATCAAATGTTTACCTTAATGAAGGTCATCGAATTAGGTTTGGGAATTGTATAATTGTTTAGATAATTCCGATAACAGCATCTAGCTGACTGTAGGTTCGATTTTTGTGTTAAATAACAGTGTAGGAAATGAAAATTAGTTATTGCAGTATAATTGGATTTTTAATTCTAATGCCGGAAACATTTTTTTTTTTTATATCGCTTCATAATTTAGAAAACTTGTTTTTGATATTTATTCAATATCAACTAAAAATTAATACAAAAACTTCATTCACGTAAATTGACTACCAGAAACCTTCACTGAACTTCTTCTTATGTTACTGCAAAAAATACTCAGAATTAAACATAAATAAAAGAAACAAAATTCTAACTTACTGAAGTCCTCCATTTGCGAAATGTAGAAATACATATTTTTTATAAATCACCCAATTTGTATGTGTAGTATCCTAAGGGGCGTGGCACAGCAATCTGTTTTCGTTCACAATACTAAATGTCTGATGCAAGCTCTATTATAGTGAATAAAGTGGAATCGAATGTAGGAATATATAAGTTAAATTATGTAATTTGTATGGGAGGTACCAGAGTCGTCGATTTTTTTCACATAATGTCCAGTATCATTACGCAACTTATTTTTTTTTAATATTAGTTTTATTATTGAATCTGTCTTTTCGACATTCACAATAAGTATTCAAATCTTAAACTAAAGATATTAATGTCGGTACTGCCACTGCAATATTCAGCTTATAGTTCGAAAAACACTCATATAGCCAAATCTAGAGTTTGCAATCTTTTGAGACGCTTATGACCCTTAAACAGAAGCAGGTCTCTCGCATATGGGTTGGGATGATCAGTAATTTTATCAATGTAATTTAGCATGATTTTTTTATCTCTTCTCGAATGGTGGGAATGTTGAGGTCTTTGTGGATGTTAATATTTTTTATATACCAGGGAGCGCACGTGATCATTCTAAACTTTTGACTGTCTTCTTTGTAACTTTTCAATATTGGATGCAGAAGCGGACCCCCATAGTTGGATCCCATACGGCTATATTGGTTTCAAAACTGCTTTATATAAAAGTAGTTTCAGTTCTAAGTCTAACGAGAAGTGTGGCCCAATGAGCCAGTTAAGCTGAGTGGTTTTAATTTTCAACTGTGTGACTTTAGCTGCAATATGGTGAACCCACGTGAGATGTCGGTCAAGATGAATTCCCAAGTACTTTACTTGGCTCTGCTCTGGGATTGTTGTTTCATTTATTGTAATAGGGGGACAATTTTTCTGTCTTAGCGTAAAGGTTATGTGAACGCTCTTTGCAGCATTAACATTTATTTTCCACTTATGCAGCCAATTTTCCACGTCAATAACGTGGGGTTGAAGTTGTTGTGATGCTGCTTCTGGGTTTTTATGTACACTTAAAAACGCTGTATCATCCCCAAAGGTGGATGAGTGTGTGAACAAGCTTGTAGGCAAATCAGCAGTGTACAATAAGTAAAGAAATGATCCGAGTATACTCCCCTGTGGGAAACCAGCTGAAATTCGTTTCATTGAGGAGTAAGTACTTTTTGCATAGAATTAAAAACAAACATGATAGTTCTCAGTGCCGAATTTGGAAGGCTGATTAGCACAGTGTTGGTGATTTTGTCACAACCGGGAGCCTTTTCTGGGTTCAGATCACTGATAACTGCTCTCAGCGAAGGTAAACGAATTTTTATTGGATCTACAACGAGTTAATGGACAACAGTTGGCGTTATACTAGAGTCAGTTTGGTTTGGTACGAAAACTTTTTCTAAGTGGCTAGCAAACTCGTCAACTTTTTCGCTTTTGCCCATTCTCCATTTTGTAAGCGAATAGGAGCTTCATAAACAGTGGGGCATTTGGTTTTTCGGGCAGCCTTCCACAAGCTGTAGTCTGTCTTCTCGGTGGCACCTAAGTTCTGTAAAAAGTTACTCAGACTTAACTCTTTTTCTTTTTGAAGGGCCTTCCGCAACATTTTCTGGCATAGTTTTAATTTCGCCTTTAAAAACGGGGGAACGAAACTCCTGCCATTGACGACGTAAATTTATTTTTTCTCTTAAGAGAAATTGAGTATTTCTTGCTACCATACTAGGTGAGAATTTAAATAACTTCTAAAGTAAATCTGTCATTTGTATTTGAGATACAAGAATGGGCGTGGTTACGTAATCATCTTGACATCGATATTATAGAGAATTTTAAATCAATGTAATACAAAGAAATCTATACTGCTATAACTGAGTAATTACCTGATTAGCTGACTAATTTATTAGCACTTATTATATATAGCTGTATAGATAGTAGATGAACGGGTGTGACAAAGTGCTCTGTTTTCATATACAGACCCTGCTTAGGAAAACGCTCAAAGTATGCTAAACTTGACTATTGCAACCGATTGGAAAATATGAAACCAAAACGAGGATGGAAATTTCAATCAACCAAGCCTTTTCGTCAAATTTTTCAGCTGATGCCCACCGATTTTATTTTAATTTGAAATTTTTTGAAATACTCTACAAAGCCGGTTCCAAAAGTAGCCGACTGAACAAGAAAGACACATAAAAGTTGAGAACATTTTTTTTTTATTTTTCAGCATAATCTCTTTTTGGCTCGATATTCAATATCACTTTTCTAGCGATATTCAATAGCTTCTATACCCTGTTTATAATAAGAACTGTCGAGCTCCTTAAAATAGTTTATAACCGCAGACTTCACATTTTCATTGTTGGCAAATTTTTTACCATTACGCAATTTTTTCAAGCTTGGAAATAGAAAATAGTCAGAGGCACCTAAATCTGACGAACAAAATGCGTAATGAAGCAATTCGAAATTTAATTCATTAAAATGTGTGAATGTGTGAACTGGAGAATTTTGATTCTGTCAAACATTCTTGATGAAACAACATTTCCATAAACGCTGCAATAAATTAGCATAATATTCACCTTTGATGGTTTTTTTCTTTCTGAAGGTAATCAATAAAGATAATCCTCCGCCTTTGCATTCTGTTGACAAGATTTTCTCATTCCAGTCCACTGCTTTGACTGTTCCTTTGCCTCAGGTGTGAAGTGATGGACCCATATCTCATTCTTTGTTTTAAATTGACTCAAAAAGTCGGCTTTATTACAGTGGATCATCTCCAAGCACTCTACTGAAATACCTTCACGACGCTGTTTTTGTTCCATTGAAAGCAAGCGCAGCAACCATCTTGCGCACAGTTTTCTCATCTTCGGTCAATATACATTGTATAACACTTTTTGAAATGCCTATCATTTCAGCTAGCTCACGCACTTTTAGCTTACAATACTCCAATACCATTTTGTGGATTTTCTTAACCATGGACACTTTAATTGGTCGACCACTACAGTGTTCGTCTTGGCAGCTCATACAACCTCGTTTAAACTCTGTTACCCAATATTTTACAGTCGTAAACAAAGAAGCTGGCTCCCCCAGTATAGAATATAGCTCGGCTTTAATATTGGTTGGACTGAGACTTTCAACTAGAAGTATTCAATTACATAATGGTGACCTATTTTTTTCCATGTTTACAAATTCACTGAGATCGTTTACTTTTGACGACTCAAATAAAAAAGAACTAAACAACGTGGTGTCTTGAAACTTAAAACACATGTTTTATTAGCTTGCCATGTTTCACCAAAATAATGTTTCCAAACTACTGGCACCATCTATACTTCAGAAATGGACCATCTATACTTCAGGTCAATTTTAGAACCGTCCTCGTAAATATTCTCCATAATGTTCCGAATTATTTTTTCCACTCCGAAAGAATTAAATGCAATACCTGGTTTCCAAACACACCAAATGCTTCTCCAGCTTTCATGAAAGGTTTTTGATGTTTAGAAGTAAAAAACAGTCTTTGCGCACCAAATCAGATAATACGAGATATTAATTCGATATTTCCAAGTGATCAACTGTTTAAACCGCTTGATTGTTCTGGTAAAGAATACTGCGCGTGGTTTCTTACTTCGCCAAAAGCTAATGATGGCTGAATATTTATGTAATAATAAAAGTATGGGAGTGGATCTAATGACCAACCATTCCGTAATATCACAACAAACCACAGGATAATCTTCCGACTATCAATAACAAAATTTGGACAACCTTCACGAAATTCATCCTAAAATGAACGACGACTACTACTGAATTGGAAAATCTGGCGAAATATTCTTATGTTGGTTGGTTATGTCGCTCTAAAAGTAAATTCATCGCAATAAAATGTTTGATGTCCTTATGCGAGATGGATTGATTCTAAGCATAGATGTCAATTAAGACGGAAAAGTCAACTATGCTGTTGTCAGATTTGATGTATCAAGGCTGATATTGTCATACAGTCTGCTTATATACAGGGTGGCCGTCGGGAAGGTATGCTACTTTGTTTTGCCGCCATTTTGGTAAACATTAGTCTTGACAGTTCATATTTGGCAGTCGTGAAGTAGAGACGCGGTAAATTTATTGTGGAAAAATAATGGATAAACAAACGTGTTTTAATCGTTACAACATTTTATCAAAATCAATCGATTACTGTGACGATAAGAAAGTTACGTGAAATTTTTTGGAGAAACAACGTACCAACAAGGCGCACTATTTATCGTGTAGTGAATAATTTCGAAGAAAGAAGGTCTGTAGCTGATAGCGCCAAACATGGACCACAATGTACTGCAAGATCGGTTGAAAACATTACTGCTATTCAAGAAAGTATTCAAAACAATCCATCAACCTCAATTCGTCGCCATGATCAGAAGCTTGGTTTTCAAAGAACAACTTTGGCCACTATTTTGCACAAGGATTTGTATTTGTTTCCATTTAAGATTCAGTTAACACAGAAGCTTCTTCCACAAGACCACTTACGCCGCCATACATATGCCAATAGGATGTTACAGATCGCCCATGACAACCCCGATTTTCATGAAAAAATCATAATGAGTGACGAGGCAAATTTTCATTTGAATGGATATGTGAATAAACAGAATAGTCAATTCTGGGCAATGGAAAACCCTCAAATTATTCATCAGTCACCTTTGCATTCATTAAAAGTGGCAGTCTGGTGTGCAATTAGTCAGGAGGAATCATTGGACCTTACTTCTTTGAAACTGAAAACGGCGTAATGTAACTGTCAATGGGGAGCAATATCGTGATATGATTGAAAACTTTTTAACGCCACAACTGCATGCTTTGAGCTTGATTAGCATATGCTATCAATAAGACGGTGCCACATCACATACAGCCAGGAATACAATGGAATTACTGCGAGATCTCTTTCCACAACAAGTTATTTTAAGTAATGGTGATGCTAATTGGCCTCCATGGTCGCTTGATTTGACCGCTGCAATTGAAGATTATAAACTGGACGATATGTTGTTTCAACAAGACGGTACCTCGAGCCACGCAACACGACCGTTTTTGACTTTATTGCATGAGAAGTTTCCAAAAAGCTATAATTTCACATTTTGAAGACGTCAATTGGCCACCAATATCACGCGATTTGATGTCGTTAGACTTTAGTCCCCAAATGTTGAAGCATTTGAAAACCAATATTCATCAAATTATTACCGAGATACCGCTAGAAATATGGGAAAAAATGATCGAAAACTAGCTAGAAAAGATCCACTGCTGCAACCAATCCAGAGGCAGTCATTTAAATGACATTGTATTTCATACATAATGGCAAGATCCAAACATTATAATAAAGTCAAAGTTTAATCGAAATCATAGCTTGTGTGTTTTATTTAATTTTACTTGAAAACGAAAAATGGAGAACCCTATATTTTATCAAAAGAATGGCGTAACATTAACGTAGTACATACACTTTGTTGACCATACTTTGCAGCATCTTTTTGTGGTAATTAATTGCATTTTTGATTTATTTGCCAACTATTTAAAAACTCAGCCACTCATGTGATCAACTACATTCTTTTGATGTCTGTTTTATATGTCCTCCTCTATAAAAGAATTAAATCCCTCTTTAAGATTGCAATACAACTTTTACAAATTTGGTTTAGATGTCATTTCTCTCATTCCCTTCTTCCATGATTGATAGATAATTTTACATTTTGCAACTTTTGCTGTTGTTCACAGCCACATCACAACGGCAACATTGTAGTATCGTCAACATTAACGGATGACAGTTGTCAGTACGACAAGCACTAAACCTGATATTAGAATTGTGTCCAATAAACCTGACTAACTGATGGATGAATGCGATGGCTGGACAGTCAGAGAGACTGGCAGACAAATAGACGGATGGGTGGATGATGGCGAAGGAAAAGGCTTGAGCTGAGTGCGTTACGCTAACTATGTTGCAACTTGTAAGTACAAACTTGGCCAAAAGATAACAACAAAGCAAACGAGAAAGTAAACACAACAATAACAGCAAGTGTGCGGACATTGCTAAGATTGGCTAAATGTGGCAAGTTAAGATATTCTTAGGGACAATATTTATGCAGTGCCTGACAAAGTTTCCTCAGTGCAACAGAGGGAAAGGCAGAGAGGGACAGAGAAAAGCGAAGAGGCATGTAAGGAAGACAAGGTAGTACGTGCGTCATTTCAACGTTAATGATAACAGCAAAGCATGTTCGCTCTCGCACTCGTATTTTGAACGTGTTGCATCCTTTTCATTATGTGCGTATCTTGTACACTTTGCTTCTTGTTCTTCCTGTTCTGTTGTAAGTGTTGTCGTTGTTGTACTATTCATTTGCGCCTGAGTTGATTTTGTCATTTTCATTTACTTTGCCACTTTTGTCATTTTGTTGCAAGCAACGCATTGTTTTCGTTGTTGTTTCTGCATTTGTCTTAATATATTACCGCTTCCTCAAACTATTTTGCAGTGAAAATAGAGCGAGAGTGTGGAAATATTTCGTACAGGATGGACGGTACTTTACTCATCTCACTTACATTTTTGTTGTAGCAACTGCAAGTACTGCCAGTTGTTGCCTTGGCATTTTGCTTGACGATTTTCTAACTAGTTTCACTTAAACACTATCATTAGAATTTGCAGGAAAAATGTATTTTAGCATCGTAAAAGTGAATAAGCAGCAAACGACCGGCCAACCATTGGGGACAAAGGCAACAATGAGCTGCGGAAACAAAACGGGGAATAATGAAATGTGGCAAAAACCCAGCAAACGCTATTGCGAAGGATGGTATGCCTACAAGTTGAGAAAAGAACAGAAATAATCATGTTGTTTGTCATACTTTTGCAGAAAATGGGCAAATTGTTGGAAATTTGAAAAAAAAAACAAATTGGCTACAACTAGGGTTATTAAATTAGTTTTGAAAACCGAATACTTTATTACCTTGCAGGCGAAAACTGTCGTTTTTTTTCAAATCTTAATGTTGTTATGTGAACAGATGTGCAACGCTTGTAAAGAGATGTTTTGGACGACAGGTGCCTTAAAAGCAAATTAATTTCAGGATCATTGAGCCATGTAAACCTGACTGATTCGCATGATCGTAAGTACAGGGTGGCCAAAATGACCGAAGTGGTATGAATTGCTTATAACTTTTTATTTAAGACATATTTTTTTAATTTTTTTTTTTTTTTTTTATTTTAAATACAGTAAATTTATGGGGAATATTTTTAGATTAGTTATTAAAAATGATATCCCCCAGGTGGTGGCCATTTTCTGCTTCGCACAAATGTGCTCTTTCCAACACATTTTCCATGACCTTTCGCAAAATTTCTGGTGTTATGTTGTTAATTTCGTCTCGAATATTGGATTTTAATTCGTCAATAGTCCTGGGCTTATTAATATAAACTTTCCCTTTTAACGCGGAGGCCAATTAAAATTGCTTGTACGCGAAATTATTCTTTCACCAAATATGTCGCGTAAAAGAGCCATTGTGGCCCTCGCAGTGTGTGCTGTGGCTCCATCCTGTTGGAACCATATTTGCGGATGGTTTTCCACGGCTGGCCTTACAAAATTTTCCAACATGGCCCGATATCGATCAGCATTGATGGAAATGGCAACACCTCGTTCATTTTCAAAAAAATATGGGCCAATGATCCTTTCTGAAGAAACACCGCTCCAAACAGTACACTTAACTGGGTGTAATTGTCGTTGATGAAGTACTCTCGGGTTTTCCGTAGCGAACCCATTTAATTTGAAATGGGCTTCGCCACTCATAACTAAGTTATGAATAAAATTAGGATTCTCTTGTGCTTTTTGCTGGAAATAAATTGCATAGTCAAGTCGTTGCTGGTAATCTCTCGGTTTTAATTTTCAAGTTTCAAGTTGTGTCGAACGTCTCCTGGCTGATGTTTGTGGATCCTCCTGAATACTCTTCTGTACCACTTGAATATTGTCATCCGTGTGCACCGTTCGTCGTCTACCAGCACCAGACAGGTTCCTTACTGCTCCTTGTTCTCAAAAATTTGCAACAAGACGGTTTATTGTTGACTGAGAGGGTGCAACCCGCACATTAAATTGACGACGGTATGCACGCTGAGTCAACACAATGGACCGTTAATTTACAAAGTAAATTTCAACGATTTGGGCACGTTGTTCAGTTGTGTATTGCTCCATTATAAATTCTCTAAGTCTTCTTTACAAAATACTAAAAACAAAAGAAAAAAAATTATAATAAAAAAGTTATAAGGAATTCACACCACTTCGTTCATTCTGGGCCACCCTGTACAATCCCCAACACAACTAACTATCTTTTTTTGAGCAACGGTCACTTCGATGGATCTGACGAACACTTGGAGAAGTCAAGTAAATAAATGAATAAATGCGT
The DNA here is from genome assembly GCA_019455685.1 of Philornis downsi. Taxonomy (NCBI): domain Eukaryota; kingdom Metazoa; phylum Arthropoda; class Insecta; order Diptera; family Muscidae; genus Philornis; species Philornis downsi. Next base: position 1,295,655 of record JAHXMU010000829.1, read on the forward strand.
GTAGGCTTATTGAATGTGAAAAGTTCTCCTATACCTCATTAATAGTATGCAATGCAGTTTGGTTTTTACTTTGGGGTTCAATTGATGTATTTTGAATTTCAACTCTCGCGCTTTGAATTTCAATTGATATATTTTGAACTCGCTTGGTGTGTTTTGATAGATATTCAATGTTAGTTGTGATTTCTTGGTTTCAGATAAAAATGTCGAGTTAAATTGATGTTTTTGGAATTTAATTTTTAACGCGAAACATTTTGAATTTCAAATGGAAAACTTTTTTAATAAGAATATTTCTGCAAATCATGCCCTGAGGCTTAAAATGTACAAACTATTCAATGATCGTCTGGCATCTACATATTGCGTGAAACACATTAGAGTTAACAAATAACACTCTTCTGCCAAGAATTATACCTCCACCCGAAGGAATGCATGTATATATGATTTTATATGGCTATTGAAAATTTAACATCCAGAAGAATCCGTTTAAAATACTAAGTATCTTTTGGCCAAATCCATTTCATGACACTTTAATTCGATTTAGCGATGTCCGTCTGTCTGGCTGGCTGATTGACTAGTAGACACGATAACTGGTGTTAATATATTTGAAAATTCCTAAAACTCTACACAATCTAATTGTAGCAGGGGATTGTATGTGGGCTATATCAACCCTTCCATACAAATTGATTAATGCTTCGAAATTCAAAATTTTCCCTTGTAGCTCCTAAATCGTATTGCAGCGATCTAAATTTTTGATCATTTTAATCTTTTTTTAGATGCGCAACTATGTTCCCGTTTTTTGTCAAAAGATGGCGCCAGCAGTAAGGGTTAGTCGATTCTGCCACAACTTAAGCGTCATGAGCCAAGCTTAGCATATGGTGACATACCGCCTCGACACATTCTTATAGTTGTGTGAATATGTATGATTTTGTGCCAAATAATCGTCATATGCGGAAAGTATCAATTTTCTTGTTAATGAACAAAAGATTTGCTTTCGAATTCTACCTTTCCAAAGCCATTATATAGGGTGACGCATAAGTAACGTTAAGATTTGATCAGTGAATACATTTTTTGTTTAAGTCTTTTTTTTTTTGTCTCTTTACAGAATTAACTAAATAATACTTGGGAAATTTATGATGGAAAGGCTCAGCACGAAATAAAGAACCAAAGTTGTTCAATTTTACTTTGAAAGTCAGCATTCGATTATTCAGACACAAACATCATATCGAAATTTCTTTCATGTTCGAAATGCTAATGAGCGATGAGGCTCATTTTCACCTAAATGCTCAGGTGAATAAACAAAATTGCAGAATATGGGGCACCGAAAATCCGAGAATAATTGTTAAAGATCAAATGTACCCACTTAGGTGCACTGTATGGTGTAGAATAACTTCAGAGAGGATCTTTGGGCCATATTTCTTCGAAAACGACGAAGGAGTTGCGATTAATGTGAACGGCATTCAATACCAGGAAATGATTGAGGTGCAGAACAATCCAGATTTGGAGCTCCAACAAGATTATGCCACAGATCATACAGCTCGTCCAACTATGGCTATCTTGCGCGAAATTTTTGACAGTCGAATAATATCACGTTTTTCTGATTTTAAGTGGCCAGCACGTTCGCCTGATTTAACGGCTCCCGATTTTTTTCTTTGGGACTACTTAAAGGGTAAAGTATATGCCAATAAGCCAAGAACCATCCAGCAACTTAAGGTCAATATCTGAGAAGAAGTGGAGGCGCTGGGACTTGAAATTCTAAGAAAAGGTATGGGAAATGCTTAGCAAAGGGCACGTCAGGTAGAAACAAACAATGGACACTATTTGAAAGATATTATCTTTAAAACATAAAGTGAACATATTTCCAAACTATATTCTAAATTTTAATAAATGCCAATGTTAAATAAAAGCAGAAAGAAAACAGTTATACATTGAATAAATCTTAACGTTACTAATGCGCCTTCACATTCTGTCGAAAAAAGAGTCGGGAATTGGTCAATTAAACTCAAAATACTAGTATTTGTTATTCACTAAATTTTATTGTACGATCTCCTTAGTAGACCAATTTCGAAATAATAATTGTATAAGAATTTCGCTAATTATCATTCTCTAATATAAACGAAGATTTTCAGTCAAAATTTCTTTTAGTTGATTGATGACGTTGATAACCGACCAGAGCGATACAAATTCACTGTACCATTTATGTGCTCATGTTTTTGATAAAGACGTTTCAACATAATCTCTCTGCCACATTTTCATTGATTCGACACACGAAATTTCATTACCCAGTTCCATTTGCAGCTTAAAATTAAAATGTGAAAATCGAGATTAAGCGATCATATCAAGCCCTATAAATAAACTAAATGACAGATTGCACTCAAGCAACAGATTATGCTCAAATTCTACGTTAGTATAAAGGACAGATATGCCAACGTAGCGAGACTACTTTGACAATCTCTTTAATCGGGCTTTTTAAATAATGAATTCCCAGTACTTTTTTTAAAGAATGTATACCACACCACGGTCTGCATATTTTGTATATACAGGGTGGCGCAATAGAACGTGCATATTGCATCATATTTTTTTGCGAGGTAGAAAAGGCGTAGGCGGGGTGGTGCCTACACCGTTGGGTTGGCGGGCTCATGGAGTTTTAGTCGCTATGAATCACTTCAACAAGAAGCGTCTCGCATTTTGCGTGCACGCATTTTACGAGAACTCTCGTTCATATATTGCTACTAGCCGACTATATTGTGCTGAATATGGACTACGGCGAATTAGTGAAGCTCCGAGTGCTAATTTAATTAAAATATGGGTAAAGCGTTTCGAAGAGACCGCTTCAACATTAAAACCACAAGCAAATGGTCGCCCAAGAACATCTAGGACCGAAGACAATGTTGAGTGAGTTATGGAGTCAGTACGAGGAAATTCACAAATGTCGACTCGCAAGAGATCGTCTGTCTTACAATTATTGCTACGAAGTTTGCAACGAATTTTAACATTGGATCTTAAAGTGCATCCATATAAGCTTCAATTAACACAAGAATTGAAAGAGTTTGACTTCATAACAAGGCTCGATTTTACAATTTCGACAATATCCTTTTCTCTGACGAGGCTCATTTCCTTATGAATGGGTTCGTAAACCGTCAAAATTGTCGTTACTGGAACAGTGAAAATCCCAAAATCAAACACCAGAAACCATTGCATAGTCCTAAAGTGACAGTATGGGCAGCAATCTCTGGCAGAGGAATAATTGGTCCTTTTTTCTTCGAAAATGCGCGGGACCAAAACGTCACGGTTAATACGGAACGCTATGTTGAGATGTTGGACGGATTTTTGGCTCCAGAAATTGAAAGTTCAAGAATAGTGAATTCCAGGTGATATCCCATGGCCCCCACGTAGTCCAGACTTGACGCCTCTTGACTTTTTTTGTGGGGATACCTCAAACACAAAGTCTACAGTAATAATCCAAGAAACATCGTTCAGCTCAATTAGAATATCCGTGGTGAAATGGTAGCCATTACACCAGTATTACTGAAGAAAGTTTTCAATAATTTTCGTTTGCGGTTAGAGGAGTGCCGTCGTAGAGGGGGTCACCATTTAGATGATGTTATTTTTAAAAAATAAACTCCATTTATTACTCTACAATGCCTTAGATTTATTTTAACCATACCTTTTGTATTTATTTTTTAATCTACTTTTTAAATATGCACGTTCTATTGCGCCACCCTGTACTTATATTTCCAACAGTTTCCAGCGTTTTTTGCTGGGAGTCAGCACTTTAGTAACTGCCGGTATTAGCTAATACACTCAAAACCCCCTGCTTCCTGCCGGTGGTACAACATGGTCATCATTGTTCCCTGTGCTTTCAATGCTGGCAATGCAAACAGCACCAACGGCAACAGCAACAAGAGTGACTAAAAGGCATTTTCCGAGAGAATGAAAAACTGTAATTTAACTTAATGATTATTTATTTTATCACTCTATTTCGCAAAAACACAAAACGACGAATTCTGGAATGAAGCTAATAATATTATTGTCCTTGCCAGCAGCAAGAACAGCAGTCACGCAGCCATAGTCACAGCAACACCAAGTGCTGCCATTGAAAATAAACCCGGGGACGTGAGAATATTATCCGTGAAGAAAATTATACATACCGCACTTTCTATTGTTTCTGGAACGAAATATTGCAGCATGTTATGTTCGTACCTGGAACTAAACTTAATGGTCATGTTGGAGAACCAGAAACGTTTAAAAGACCAAAATAACAAAACAAACACAATAACAAGTTGCAAAAAAAAAAAAAACGTAAATGATGAATATACCAATTAGGAAAGTAAATGTGCGTAAAGAAGTAATTTAAACAAAATGTAGCTGTAACATACCATTCCCTCAAGAACGTGACAGTCACAGTCGGTGGAGAGCAATGATTTCAATTTCAGTTCTTGACACTCAGACGAGGGCGTTGGAAATGGGGAGTTCACAGTTCAGCTCCACACAATGCAGTGACAAAATGGTATATCTTTTCATTCCGCTTTTATATTTCGATAAATTCGTGAAATCCTATAAGAGGCATTTGCAAAAATTAACATTTATAGAATAGGATAACTTTTAAGCAGGTAAACAATAAAGCGTCAGTGACTAACTAGTATATGCAGAAGACTACACAAAAATAAATTAACGAGGCGAATATAAAATATTTCAGATGCCTATCATTGCACTAAATTTTCTGTCTCTAAATGTGCTGGAATCAAAACATCACACACTGTGGTAATTCACAAACCTTGCTAGAAAAAAATTAAAAAAAAAATGTCTGGCAACATTCCTTCTGATCGTTTAATGAGCGTCTCAATACAATGGGTAACTGTAATTCAGTTTTTGTTTACTTGTTTTTAGCTCTAATTAGGAAAAATTGTGCTTTAAGATTTTAAGATTTAAGATTTCTTTAAGATTGCTTTAAAATTTAAGATTTCAGGTTTCAAAGAAACGCGTATTATTTGTATGACTTTGTTCTATGATTAACAAGTCTACGGTGACTTTATTGTCATAATATTTTTTGTTATTATTAAGCTTTATTTCAAGAAAATATATTACAATTTTTATTTAAATATTTCCATTGTAAGTATTAAAAAAATTTTTTTTTTTTTTTGTGAGAAGTTCAGAAAGTGCAGAAAATGAAATATTTCCTTTTTTCAAGTAGAGTTAAAGCTATTTATTCCGGATAGTTCCGATATAAATCTATATTTTGGTTAATCTTTCAAGTATTCGCTTTAAGGTAAATCAAAATCATCTTGCGCATTTCTGCGACTGCCATAGATTTTTTTTTTCACTTTTCCAGTATGACTCTTTGGAGAAAGGACATTTATGAAGAATGGATAAAAACTCCTAAAATACATCGCAAAGACGCCTTATTGACATTAATAATGGTTAGATATGGTCTTCGAGATATACCAGAAGACGTGAAAAGAAATCTTAAGGCAAACATAGCATATAAGCTTCCTATAATGAACGGGCAAGCTCGAGGACCGGAAAATAATGTAAAAGTGGCTGAAGAAAAAAAAAGATTCAACAGAGATTTCAAAATGAGATGGGGTTGCTTGTAAACATGCCAACACAACAAGGAGGTAACACGAATAACGGCAATACTGCTAGACGCTTCCTTAGAGCAGCAGAAAAGAGTTCAAATATCACTGGTGTCAATATAGAATTAATTGAACGGTTTCATATTATTTTGGAAACTTTAGGTAGTGGTTACCCTATTGATGAAGATGCTTTTGAAAGTTTTATTATTGTCACACGAAATTTATACTTAATCGAATACCCATGGTATATTATGCCAGTTAGCGTCCATAAAATCCTTTTTCATGGAAAAGGTATTACAAGGTCTTGCATTCTTCCTATAGGACAGCTGTCAGAAGAAGCTCAAGAAGCAAGAAATAAGGATATGAGGAAATTTATAGAGTTGATTACAAGAAAAACATCGAGAATAGACACAAGTACAGATCTTTTCAATTGGCTATTAATATCTTCAGATCCTTTTATCGTAAGTTTGCGTCACACTCCCTTTCGAGTTCGAAGTTTGATAACAAAAGAAGTTATTTCATTATTATCTGTTGATGCTTTCGAGGAAGAAGAATCTTTTAACGATGCATATGAAATTGACAAAATTAAAATCTCTATGTGTATTTATGTGCTTTATTTGTATTATTAATGTAATAAAGCAAAAACAAGTGAATAAAACAATTACTATTAAATATTTATTAAAAATATTAAAATTATTTTAATACTAAAAATGACTACATCTGACTCTTTACATAAAAACTCACCTAATAAGTTTATTATATGATTAATTAATTGTATTCAACGTAAATATTAGTAGATATATAACTACAAATAATTTCAGAGCATGTATTTAAGAAACCAATTTTTTATCTTAAAAATATATTTTTCGTTGACAGTGTGAACTGTTTACTTTTCGCGTCATTTTACTAAAAAAAACTTTTTTCTAAAAAAAGTTGATTTTTTACAATCATTTATGAATTTGAACTCATTTTGTACAGTTAGATTTGTGATCTACCACACTGTCCACCTTAGAGAAGATATAGATATTTCCTCTTATCCATTTTGTTGCAAAGCAAATTTATTACGCAACAAAACAATAAGGAAGTCATTTACCGTGAATATCATTTTCATGGCCCCTACGAACGCTATATGAACATTTTTCCCCATTTTTTTTGGCAAGTTTTTTAAAGAACATATAATTATAGCAAATTAAAATTATTCTAAAATTTATTTCTCAATAAAACTCAGTTTACAATGGTTATGCTCTACTAAGTTGAATCTATACAGAAAAACTAAATTATAAACCAAAAAAGAGAAATTATCTTATGATAGCATATGGATTTTTAGGCGCTTTTCTGAAATTCTAACATGATCCTGATATAAAAAATTTAAATGATCTTCGTGATGAAGATTTTTAACTCTTTTGAAGAATTGCCTATTTACTTCGTAAGCGCTCACAAAAATAGTTATGTTTTTTTAATTTTTTCATAAAAATTGACTTAAGTTCATAGGTTTTTACTGATGTACTCACTGAAATGGAGCCACAAACAACAGCATCCCTGCTATTACAAAAAAAACAAAAGAACAAATTCCCTTGCAACAACCCATGAATGAGATATGGGAAAGCTTCTCACATTCAGTGAGCTAATACGCATTCTATTTTTATACTCACTCAACGGAACCTACAGTTTAACGATGATTCTGAATGTCACAGTTTGAGAATCATTTACGAGAACAGATCCAAAACAAGCCCCCTTAACAAGAAGACACAAAAAAGTTGGGAAAAAATTTTCTTTATTTTTCAACATAATCTCCTTTTAGCTCGATACATTATTTCTAGCGGTATTCAATAGCTTCAGAAAATGGACCAAAGAAATTGTATCAAATTTTGTGTAAAAAATGGAATTAAATGCTCAAAAGCACTTGAAATGTTAACAGTGGCATACGGAGAGAGTACTCTGGGTCAAAAAAAAAATATTTACAAAAATATGTACAAGCTTTTTACAGAAGGTCGAGAAGATGTGAATGACAACGCTCGCTCTGGACGCCCCAGCACATCAACAACCGATGAAAATATTGAGAAAGTGAAGAAAATTGTTATGGAGGATCGTCGAATCACAATCAGAGAAGTTGCTGAGGATGTCGGCATATCGGTTGAATCAAGCCATGCAATCTTTTCGAAAATTTTAGGCATGAAGCGTGTGGCTGCGAAGTTCGTTCCAAAATTGCTAAGTTTTGACCAAAAACAATGTCGGCTAAGCATCGCTTTGAAATTGTTGAATGATGTCGTATTGCTTCACCGTTTACGCGAAACAATACGAAAAAAAACGCCCAGAATTGTGGGAAAAAAATTCATGGCTTTTGCATCATGATAATGCAAAAGATAAAAACCAAATCGCTGAGAGAGATCAAGGACATACCAAGAAGTGCATGTCACAACTGCTTCGAGGATTAGAAAAAATGCTGGCACAATTGTATTATATCTAAGGTGAACTACTTTGAAGGAGATAAAATAGAAAATGATGAATAAATAAACATTTTTTTTTAATTAATGAATATTCACCTTTTTTTTGAACACACCTCGTATAAATACTATGCACATTGCAACTGCGAAACATATTCAAAATAATTTAATTAATTACAAGTTGCAAGATTTCAATTAAAAACGGGAATAAAATTTTTATTGTAAAGGTGTAGTAAAAAGAAATCCAATATTTTACCTGACATTAAAGGCTTTATTAAGCATAGTAAGAATGAGCCCATTCAGATCAGATATTTACCGTTTTGTTCGATAATTTGTTGCTATTTTGAATGTAATTATATTACGCCTCCACCATAGAAATCCTCCTGCCTATTGGCAAAAAAACTGGAATGGTTAATTTTCACAAGCTTCCCTTGAGATGCATTTTTTGCCAGCAAAATCATCAGCCACACACAGAAACAGATAGCAATCGCTTGATGCTAGGTTAGGACTATAAGATAGAAACCTCCCCACCAAGCTCTCAGGTCTTCCGACGAGTCACTATCGATGAGTGCGGATTGGCGTTGTCCTGATTCAACCCAATTACTCTCCTATTAGCCAAAGTCTGTAGTTTTTAGGCTTAAGAAACTCCTTACTTTCATTACAGTTTGATTCGGTATATTTTTGGTAAGAATATCAAAGATATGTTTTCTGAAATATTTAAGAATAGATATTGCTTTTTTACTTTTAATTACTCATTGCTTCCATATGCCATGTATTTTTGGTGAAAAAATAAGCCGATTTTATTTTTGACAACAAAAAATCTAAAATATGGTTAGAAAATAATAATAATTTAAAATTATTACTATATGATCAAGAAATTATACATGTTTGATCAAAAATGGTTGGTGGGATGGTTGCAGTGACTGACTGCATAAGGCGACCTACAGGGTATTCAGACTACACTCCCAGAGTCTACATGAACAAAAGTACTAATAGGTCAGGTTTACACTTTACCGCAATGCTGTGGAAATTTATGCCATGTTTATTCTTAGTCTGTAAGGATTTATATGTCCATAGATCTAATGAAATGAAATGAAATGAAATGAAATGAAATGAAATGAAATGAAATGAAATGAAATGAAATGAAATGAAATGAAATGAAATGAAATGAAATGAAATGAAATGAAATGAAATGAAATGAAATGAAATGAAATGAAATGAAATGAAATGAAATGAAATGAAATGAAATGAAATGAAATGAAATGAAATGAAATGAAATGAAATGAAATGAAATGA
>JAHXMU010000829.1:1305064-1360553 GCA_019455685.1 Philornis downsi
AAATGAAATGAAATGAAATGAAATGAAATGAAATGAAATTAAATGAAATGAAATGAAATGAAATGAAATGAAATGAAATAAAACGAAATGAAATTAAATTAAATGAAATGGAAAAAAATTAACCATATTTATTAACCCAATCGGAAGAAAATACGCCCTTAAAATTAATCCTTCGCTCACATACTAATATTCACTTGTATCCTTTGTATCCTACAAGTATTGCATAGTAATTTATCATATTCATAAAATTAAATTTCCTTTACTCACACGAATTGCAACACCACAAATTACACAAAACTGAAACTAACAGAATACTTCAGAAACACGTAACAGCAGATGGATGATGTTGTCCTACTACTGGAGAATGGACAAATGTGATAAGATGTTTGACTGTACAACCAAATGTTTATTTTCATGCCACTTCTGGTAACAATTGCATCGGTTGAACAACAACTGCAACATGAATCACTGCCGCATCGGAGACACACGTAACAAACCCAAAAATATACGAAACTGGAAAAAGGTGTTTTGCAACTGATAAGAACTGCTGTTGCAATGGGGAAAAAAGTTTACTTTTCTCCAAATTACTGTATGTGCGATATTCAGTCAACCAACTGCTCGTCCTTTTACCCAACTCACTTAGTGTCACATCCATCAGGAATTGGGCGTGATGGGTACGACAAAGTCATATGTTTCACTACAGATGTTGGGTAATCAAAAGTTGGCTGTGGCAGCCCAAAAAGATTTGTGACGCATGTTTACATTCTTCAAAATGCAACCACTATTATTTGGATGATGTAGTTTACTGTTGTTGACTGACACTGTGAAATGAGGGGACTTTAATAAGCAGCGACAATAATATAATATTTTCATAAGTGCTAGCGTAGTTAGGGGATATAAATTACTTTTGTCATTTCATTTGTAACAACCAGATATCGAATTTTTCCCATATTAAGAAGTTGGTTAAGTCCGGGCAAAGTCGACCTAGTAGAAAAAAGCTTACCCACAAAAGGACTGAATCCTCCTCTAGAAATGTGGGCATTTTTTAACATTTTTGTTTTAATTTTTAATATTTATTTATTAATTAAAAACGTTATACGGTAATATTACATATATACTGGAATGAACCATTTCAACTGAAATATAAATTATAGCAATTTCCATAGGAGAAACTGACTTGTTTAAAAAATAAAGTATGATAAGAGTTCATTTCTGGCACGCCCATTTATCTGGTGGATCGATATGACGTCCCCTACAGAATAGACCACAAGTTGTTAAAATCGGTTCATATAATAATGGGTATTTTGCATATATTCCAATTACGGACAAATAAGGATGAAGTTTCGAATTTGTAACGCTAGCAAAATTAAATAGTTTAATCTAGATTTATGAAAACTGATATGTTGATCTTCATTTAAGAATAGAAAGAGTAGGTTAGTGAGAATAGAATTTTGCGATATTATTATTTTCAGGGATAAAATAAGGGTAAGGATGTAGGAAAATGGAACCATTGTCCATAACAAACGGCTAATGCTGCGACGTAGGCGTTCGATTAAAAGGTATTTTCCGAAACCCCTCCTTTCAGTGGATTGCACAGTTGAACAGGGCACAAGAGTGTTACACTAGAGTGGAACTAATAGCTGCAATTATGACCATAAAATTGAGAGCATAAATTCCAGACAATGTATGCGAATGATGAAGGGGAATTTTCGGAAATTCTTACATTTATAGGTAGAAAAAATGGAGAACAAAGAGATGAAAAATGGGACAATCCCACATCTCTCACGTAACCGCTGAGAAATGTTAAGGGAAATTATGAAACTTTTAAAAACATGTAATAAATTGTACAAAAATTGAACTGTAGGTTACATCTGAACGCCTCAAATAAAAAGACGAAATATAAGAAATCTATCCGATAGGGAATAATTTTTTCATACAGAGATAGTGATCATTTTCAAAGTTTTTCCACAATTAGGCCATTTATTTATTAAATTAAAGCTAGATCTAGTAATATTGTACAAACATAGGAATAGATAATCCCAGCTCATAAATTTGTTAAGGGACATCAAGGACAATTATTGCAAAGATACTGAAAAATACGAATTGTAGCTCGAAAAAATTGCAAAGTCGATATATTATGTATGAGAAGAGGGCGCTTTTGGTATCCCCAGATATCTGACTATAAATCGATATATCGTTTATGATGCTACAGCTTACAAGTATCATAATTGGCAAGAATTGGTATAATGACAAAAAAAACTTATTCATTCTAGGACTAAATTTGACTTTTTAAAAATGATTAATTTTTTCGATTTTTTCTAATATTTTTTTATTTTCAACCGGAGAAATGTGAGTATATGTCATTTGATATCGTCAAAAAGTTGTCACCTAGAAGAATCCGTCTAAAGTACAAAACGTATTCTTACCAAATACGAGGTGCGTTCAAAAAAAAGGTGAATTTTCATTTTTCTCAAAAAATATTTATTTATTCATCAATTTTGCCTTTACCTCCTTCGAGTTAGTTCCTCTCAGATATAATACACTTGTGTCAGCGTTGTTTCCAATCCTCAAAGCAGTTCTGATATACACTTTTTGGTATGTCCTTGAGCTCTCTTATCGATTCGGTTTTTATCACCTCAATCGTCGCAAAACGCCGTCCTTTCGTGGGTGTCTTCAATCTTGGGAACAGGAAAAAATCGCAGAAAGCCAAATCTGGTGAACACGGTGGCTGAAACATGATAACGGTGAGCAAGTGCGTTATTATGGCTTTGTGACCTTGTTATAAGAACTCCTGGACTCTTCCATTGGGACAATTGGGCTTTGCTTTCGATGTCATAACTATATACCCATGACTCAACCCCAGTTAAGACTTTTTAAGCAAATCTGGATCATCGTTAACATCATTCAACAATTCCAAATTGCCGAAAAGATTGCATGGCACGAACCAACCGATATGCCGACATCCTTAGCAACTTCTCTAATTGTGATTCGACGATTCCTTATAACAACTTTCTTTACTTTTTCATCATGTTCGTCGTCTGTTGACGTGCTGGGGCATCCAGAGCGAGCATCGTCATTCACATCTTTCTGAGCTTCTGTAAAAAACTTGTACCACTTATAAACATTTTTTTTTGACTCAGAGTACTCTCACTGTATGTCAACATTTCAAGTATTTTTGAGCAATTAATTCCATTTTTAACACAAAATTTGATGCAACTTCTTTGATCAATTTTTTTGATAGCAGAAAATCGCCGAACATCCAAAACACTTGTCTTATTTATGCCTCTCACAAACAAACTAAACATGCTATATGGATAAACCCTTTTACATATCTTCGAAACGAGTATACCAACATAAAAAAAAATAATAATCGAAAGTCGAATGTACGTAGCGCACGAAATTTTAAAATTCACCTTATTTTTCAAACACACCTCGTACGTTTCGCTATTTTTAATGTCGATTCACCAACATCCGTCTATGTGGACGCCCGTTTAATGGTCTATTTGGCTTACTGACTAGTCGATATGATAGCTGTGGCAAATTTTTGCTAAACTTGTCACGGCCTAATATTTTGTCCTTCTTCTGCTACCTTTCATAAAAATTCAACAAATTATAGAAATTCAGCTGTTTCCCTGTAAATACTCGTCGATTATTCGACTACACAAAATATTTATCAGACACATTGCAGTGACCATCACTCAAACAATGATTAAACCTGCGTTTGTGCGAACGATAGTCTTATGTACTAATCATCGTCTAACCAACCAAGGTCTCTATAAAACCTATGAACAATTTTGCCATACAAATTTCCAATTTAACCTATATATTCTTAGCTTTATATATTTCTAGTAGTTGTACTAAATTTAACCAAATTTTTCACCCATTATGCCTTTAATGAACTAAGTTCTGGGAATGAAAAAGTGGGGCACTGCCACATCTCTTGTGGTACCTTCCATACTAATTTCACCTATTTATCGAAATCTAATTTTTCCATTGTAATCCCCAATTCGTAGGCCGCAGTCACTTAAATATTTGGAAATTGTTTAAGAAATAGATTGGATATCCGCGCTCTTTCCATCAGCTTTGTAATAACAAAATCTTACCCATACATTCCTAGGTTCATATCTTCCATTCTATTGCGATAAATTCATTATAATTTAGCACACGTGCGACAATCAGCACACTAAGTTCCCCGAATAAAGATGGCAGTGTATTTTTTTAAAAAATCTATCGTCTCACATCTGATACCTCTCACGCGATCGGTAATTTAGTTTTCTTACAATACTTGATCTTGTCAGCTGTTTTGCAATTCTTACAATGGATACAATTGTCGAACAAAAAATTTGTCGTCCCTGAAAACGTTGTAGGTGGATCGCAGTGAAATGACATTATCAAAAACATGTAGTACAATTCATTCAAACGCGGTCAATGTGTGGTAGAGGATTTCCCTCACTCTGGTCGGCCAGCGACGACTTCAACTGAAATTAACATTGATGAAGTGAAAGAATAAAAAAAACTGTGATCAAAACGCAAAAGTGACAATCGTGAAAATTTGCAAAAAGAATTATTACCAATTGTGTTAAACAACCTGCAAAATAATTCAAAATGGAAATTATGATAAAAGAATTGCGTGCACACTATAGCCTTAGGAAATGAATTTAAGACTTCGACAACGAATTCTACATATGCATAACTGATTCAACTCCGTTTTAGATGAGATTTAACAATTGGAAGTTTCTTGAATTTCTTCATCATTATTATACCATCCCCCTCCCTCATTATTATAACATCCTTGCGAATTTGCTGTCTTTTACAGAAACTTGACTTCAGCCAACCATTTTTGTTAATATTGTTTTCACTGCTACAATTCTTATTCCTGTAGTTTCCATATTTTCCTACAAGTTTTCCTCAAGTGATGTTGTTATCTCTCAAGCACTTGTATGTAATTTGGACTTGAAAAGAAAATGTTGTGTCTTCTTCTTCGTTGTTTCCATCTCCTTGAACAACTTGCAAAAGTTGCACCAACAAAGGCTTGATGGACAACAACTTTTGAACGACAACAAATGTTCTCTTAACTGTTTGTAATAACAATAATAACAATACGTTTGATTGTTTTGCTGTTGTTGTTGTTGGTGTCCATGCTAATATCATCAACATCATCAACATTATTATTACATGTGAACACATATTGCAGATTGCAATCATAATGTGTAAAGTTGAGTTGAATTCAGTTCAGGTACGATTGATGGATATTGAAATATACTTCTGCTAATGCCACATTCTATTAACATTCTAGTCTTTTTATTCTATTTTTATTAAATTCAAACTTGCTAACAAATGATTTGTGTGGAGTAAAAATTAATAGAATGAGATGGGAAAGAAATTTCAATCAAGTAGTGTAACTATTTTGGATTTTTTAATATTTACATTAGTAATAATAATAAACTTATATACAGGGTGTCTGCCGGGAAGGTATACTACTTTGTTTGTTTATAATTTTTGATTAAAAGAAGGAGAATAGATCGTATATTGATAAATGTTTTATTCAATGTCGGCAATTATGTATGGAATACAATATCAGATAAATGTCCGCCTCTGTTAGTCTCACAAATGTGAGCTCTTTTAAGCGCATTTTTCATTATATTCTCATACATTTTACGCGGTATTACATCAATATCATCACGAATATTTTGTTTGACTTGCTCAAGCCTTTCTGGTTTGTTTGCATAAACTTTACTTTTCACATATCCCTACAAAAAGATGTCCGGAGCAGTCAAATCAGGCGTCAGTGGAGGCCAATCAACATCACCATTTCTTGAAATAACTTGTTGTGGAAAGAGGTCTCCCAGTAATTCCATTGTAATCCTGGCGATATGCGATGTGACACCGTCTTGTTCATACCACATGTTAATCAAGCCTAAAGCCTGCAGTTGTGGCGTTAAAAAGTTTTCAATCATATCACGATATCGCTCTCCATTGACAGTTACCGTTACGCCGTTTTCAGTTTCAAAGAAGTAAGGTCCAATGATTCCTCCTGACCAAATTGCACACCAGACTGTCACTTTTAATGGATGCAAAGATGAGTGTTTTCCATTGTCCAGACCCGACTATTCTTCACTCATTATGATTTTTTCATGAAAATCGGGGTTATCATGGGCGAGCTATAACATCCTTTTAGCATATGTACGGCGGCGTAAGTGATCTTGTGGAAGAAGCTCTTGTGTCAACTGCATCTTAAATGGAAACAAATGCAAATCCTTGTGAAAAATTGTGGCCAAAGTTGTTCCTCAGCACGGTGCCGAATTGAGGTTGATGGATTTTTTAATACTTTCTTGAGCAGCAGCAATGTTGTCAACCGATCTTGCAGTACGTTATGGTCCATGCTTGATCCTATCAGCTACAGATCAACTTTCTTCAAAATCATTCCCTACACGATAAATAGCGCATCTTGTTTGCACGTTGGTTCTCTCAAAAACTTCCTCATCGTGACAGTAATCGATGCTTAATTTTGATAAAATGTTTTAACGATTGAAACATTTTGGTTTACCGAATATTTTTTCATAAAAAATTTGCCACGACTGCCAAATATGAACTTCCAAGACTAATGTCTACCAAAACGGTGGCAAAACTAAGTAGTATACCTTCCTGACGGACACCTTGTATTTGTTTCTCTGAGCGTATCCATAAAAAGAATTGCCTTATTACGTAAAGTTTTCGTCAATGTTGCTGCTTCAAAACTTTTAGATTCCATTAATATTGAACAAATGCCTGTGAATAGACTACAAATCTACACCTCAGTTTGCTAATTACTTTTAATGCTTCTATTACTGCCGAGTATCGGGCAAATCGGTAACCTATATAGAATGGCTTCCATATACTCGTATAATGCACTGAACCCTATTGTGCCATATCTAATATGTCCACAATTCCATTATGACAATACAACATAAAACATTTTGTCAACAAAAGCGCCAGGAATTGGTCAATTAAAACAAAAAATATTTTTATTCATTCAAATTTATTGCTTCACTTTTAAGTTGGATCCTTTCCGAAATAATTCACTTATGCCAACCAATAAATCAATCATGGCAACATTTTTTGAGGCACATTTTTCGGAAAAAGACTTCAGTTCTCGGCCTACATAGTGTTTCATACCTTCCATCGATTGAGATAAGTTCCTCGAGGTTGTAATTTAAGTTTTTTGAAAAAGAAAAAAAAAAACCGGCGGTTGGTAGATTCGGTGGTTGTTCAATGATATTTTTTTGATTTTTAGCTAGAAATTTGCCTTGTGAGATGGCGCATTATCGTGATGCAAAATGTAAGAGCTTTTTTCCATAAACATACGTTTTTTGATAAACTTGCTCCCTCAAACGCCACAGAAACCCCAGATAATATTTTTTATTCACTGATTGGTATTCTGTGAGAAATTCCAAGTGCATAACACCGCGATAATACAAGAACACAACCACCTTCGCCTTGATTTTTGATTGATTTCGATGTAGTTTTTCTGGTTTTGACTCAGTTGGGAAGCGCCATTTCGAAGCTTGTTGACTGGTTTACATATTAAACTGCATCCATGTCTCATCATTAGTTATAAATACGGTTTATGAGTGCGGGTGGAAATTAACTCATTCTGGCCTGTCTACAAAGACCTTTACCCGATTGAGTTTTTAAAAAAACATATTAGACCCTAGGTCGAGTGGCAACGCGTTTCTTACCTAAACAATCGTGTAGAGTGGTACGAAGTTTGGCGGCTACCTATCTCAAACTTAAATGACGATTTTTCAATATATATTCCATTCACTTTATTGATGTTAACTTCATTTGAAAATCTTGATGTCCGATCAGAGTTTGGGTAGGCGGGTGTTTCCTAGGATGCTTTGTACCGCTTACCCATAAAACGCAAGCCTCTCTACCCGATCCTGTAATTAAGCAGGCAAAGGATAATGCTTGCATACAAAAACAAAGTAGTGTGGCCTTGTGCCAGGCGCCCTAGGAACAGGTGGATTATGTCTTGGAACCCACCTATAATATGACATCAAACTAACCTTGGAACTCGTTTTTCGAAAACCAAGTAAAGGGGAGAGTCATAGTTAAACAAGACACAGTCTGGCAACAGGTGCGGTTATAGAGAAGCCGTCGGGAGATATCAGAAGATTTATTTTTTCCGTTTTTAATAGTTGTACAGCCAGAGAGATCTGGTTAATAGACTATGATTGGAGCATGGCATGCTTTGCGGTGTTGATATTCTCTCCTCGGACATTGAAAATCTATGCCGTAGATAATGGATTATCAGTTCCATGCGAGGTATGATAAAGCAAAACTGGATTAGCTTGTCTGCGAAACCCAGACCAGAGGGTTCTTCTCTTCTGGTAGCACGGGTGACCAGGGTCCCAAGGAACATTGTTCCTTCCTGGTCAATGGTGTTGGACCACTTGTGTTAGCATCGTGCTGGCTGTGGTTGCCCAAACAAGTGTTTTCAGTGCTTTCGCGTTGCTTCAGGTTGCGGTGCTGAAGGAAGGCAGAAGCTTGGAAAACACTGTTCATGTCTATCCGAGATCTTCCTAGATTACCCTTAACTCTTAACCTGGAGGTAGCTCACTTCATACCAAGTGACTACAACCGTACTTTGGCCGAGAGAGGGAGCGGGCCCTGAGGAAGTTTTTCCAAGGGACCTACTTCTAATCTCTGGTAGCTCGACTAATCCTTTCGGGATTAGTTTGGGTACCCCAAAGAAGCGCTTGCTGTCGCAAGAAGAAAAGAAATATAACCAAGAAAAGAATAATAGAAAACAGCACCTGTGTGATGTCGAGACTCATGTAAAACCTACACATTTGATTTGATTTGATTTCCATCACCTCTCAAAAACTTTTGAGTGCACTGTACCACTCATATGTACATGCTTTTGATAAAATCGACTCATCATAAGCTTCCTGTAACTTTTTCAGCAATTCGGCACGCAAATTTCCATTTGCAATACAAAATTTGAAATAAATTCTGTGTTTGTTATTTCTATCCATTGCATCCATCGTAAAACACACTTGAGATGCACTACCAAATCGAGCACCGTAAGCAAACTAAACGACAAACTATCATAAAACTCTGCGTCAATATAGACGATAAAATCGATTCACCATAAGCCTCCTGTAACTTTTTCAGCGATTCGGCACACGAATTTCCATTCGCAATACAAAATTCTAAATAAATTATATTTTCGTTATTTTTATCCATTGTATCCATCGTAAAACACATTTGAGATGCACTAATCGAGCACCGTAAACAGATTAAATGACAGATCATCCTACAATTTTGCGTTGATATACCTATAGATGACAGCTTTGTTATCGGTAACAAAAATTTTGACAATCTCTTTAAGCGGCCTTATTAAATGATCAAAGCCTTGTAATTTCTTGATACAATAAATATGAATATTGAAATCAATACTTTTACTAACCTACTTTTTAAGTGATCAAGTCCCGGCACTTTTTTAACAGAATAAATATCAATATACTGATATCCGTTGCCAAGAAAAAACAGTGCTTAAATAATCTGCTTCATGTTTTTCAAAATAAATGTTTTATATCTCAAATATCAAACAAATCGGAGCACTATATATAAAGCAGCTGGCCATATGTGACTATGAAGCATGGAAATTCCATCTCAAATACCTAAAGACACTGAGAAAACACAAAGAGAAAGGAGGAAGCGGAGAGGAAATATTGATGAAAATCTTTGATGATTCTAGGATATGTGTTCAAGATGTCCAGACTTTTCTCAGGAAAAGTCCCTCATCTGATTGTGGATGTCCTGGACAAGTAAAAGACTCTCATCCAGGTAAGGCAAAGGACTGGACAGGGATAGGCGTTACCTAAAATCTGCGGTAGACAATAGCAATATTTTTACAACTGCGACTGACTGATTTCAAAATCGGTCTTTGATTCTATAGCTCCGCGACGTTTGATGAAGCCACGGAAACATGTACAATGCCTAAAGAAACATACAGCAGTGTCATGTTCAGTATATTAAAATTGTACCAGTAGTTTTCGACGCCAACAATGGAGAACAAGAAAGTCTTAGTCCAACCGTCAGAAAATTCTACAATTCTTCAGTATACATAACAACAGCTCCGATAATAGTTTCTGATTGATATGTTTCATCCTGGCATAAGATCATGGGAACATGGGAGTGCGTGACACTTCCTAAGGAAATCATCCTAAGGAAATCGTGTTCAAAACACGATAAACAAGCGGTCTGTATTAAATTATAGACTTCCGTTAGCACCATATTACGACTACGGTATGAATTACAAAGCTACGTTTCCAAAGCTATTTCAACAAAATCACCACAATTCATATTACCTATACAAAACAATCCCGGTAGCCCTGGTGCCTACTGACAGTCTCTGTAAACTTCCATACAAATAAGGGTTGTTGTAGTATTTACGTGCAAAAGAATAACCCTTTTTGTACTCAGAAAGTTTTTAGCATTTATTCTGCGATTCACATTTAATGCCTCTGGACATATTTTTCCTACTTTTGCACGTGCCAAAGCACCTTTTACTTGTAAGGTAGTATTTGTATCTTAAAAAGTTTTAATTAAGATTGAAAATGTAATTAGAAGAATGCAGAAAAAACGCCAAAAAGTACAAAAAGTGAAAAAAAAAATCTAATCATTTAGCATCATTAAAAGTGTTAATGATATTTGTACAGCCAAAAGAAGCTTAATACGATGAAAGGTACAGCACACTTTACATTTCTCGACCAAACAATATTTAAGTAATAAATCCCCAAGATTAAATGACAAAATTATTCGTGTATCCTTTTTGGTGTGTTGATTTTTCCCCAGGAGTGAGAAAACTTTTAGGCCAAAGATTCTATTAAGATTAAATAAGAAGATGAAAGGTAAGCAAATGAAATGACCCAATTTGATATAGGACGCCTAAGATACGCGGTTACTTATGGCGCACAAATAACAGCATCCTATGATTGTTATATTAGATATAAAAAGTTTTCGCCATTCTACAGAAAAATTTTACAATTGTGAGTTGTACCATAACCGTTATCGCTTTATTTAACTTTATTAGATTATCTCACATCATTTAATTAAAACCAAACGTAAAAACCTTTTGTGGTAGAATAAAACATAAGAAACGGAAAAATAGTATACCTCCAGGGCCTATAATAAATACAAATTCTAAATGGTAACCAATGAAATGTACTTAAAAGATGACCATATCTATGCTTCCGTAATGACTAAATGAGCTAAAATTAACCACGGCAAGTCATACCTTCCTGCCACACCAAAGACACATTTCGAAAATTTCTATGGTATTATGTAATGGCATTTATATGCGGAGCACCAGAAGGGGCATGACAAATAGACTCAGTTTCCCACATTATGACCCGCATTACAAATTGATACAATTGGCCAAGTTATACGAGTATCCTGGGTTCAATAAAGTGTGTGTACAAATTATCGCGGTATAAGCCTTTCAGATTTCCTGAGTATATCAGAACTGCTTCGAGGATTGGAAAAAACGCTGGCATATGTGTATTATATTTGAGGGGGACTACTTTGAAGGAGTCTCCTCTTTCCGTAGGAGTCACATTTTCATCACTTCGTATGGAACATTATAAGTATTTTCTTTTTATCTCTAGAGAAGGACTTTTAAATAATTTCTAAACATATTAATCAATAGCCACAATTAGTCAACCGAAAGGGTACGATAATCCATTTCACACATTACATACATTTTCAAATGCTACACAAAAAGAATTCCTTTCTGTGGCAAGACCATGCACAACTCATTAGCGTCGATCCAATTTTTCGCTGTTTCCAGTTCATTAGTTTTGCTTCATTTTCACTTCTCTGGAAGCAATTTTCCCACTATTTCAGCTTTGTTACTCGTGGAAACAATTTTTTGCTTGGATATTGTTGATAGTACAAATAATTTTTCGAGGTTTTTTTATCGAAAATTTATCATTTATTGTGAAAACACGGCGCACTATGCATTATTCAAAATTCTATCCATCGCTGAGCACTACTTTTTCCCATCTTTCAAACAGCATATGAATATCGTGACGATAGAAACCCTAATTTTTTGAGGCTGTCCAGGAATTGGCAGAATTCTTAATTACGTCATGTGATATGAAAAGGTGCTCTGGCACGCCATGTGCCATCGATTGGAAAAAGTAATAATCAGAAAGGGCAATGTCAGTTGATGGGTTTCAAATAGGTTTCGATCGGCAACGCAGCATATGGACGAGTTTTACCATGCAATAGTATAATTTTGCCTTATCCTAAGTAGTAGGGGACGCATTTTTCCTTGTATTATATCAATCTCGGTAGAGAACTCCAGTAGTGGTTTCGCCCAGTTCATTATCCATGACTCCAAATGCATAACGAGAATATTCGAAGTGGCTGCTGATGTTGAAGCATCACTACGTAGTTTTAGGGCAATTGCAGAGAAGCTGTTCTATGGACTTCTCCTCATTAGTCGCAACCTCCAATTTCACTGCATGTCTTCCCATCAGACAGTGTCTCGTCATGACGGATACAAGTAATGAGACATTGGATCTTGATAGCGATAGCAGTTTGTGTAAACGCTTCAGATCTAGGTGAAGCCACATCTGTCTGGATTGATTATAGGCTCGGACGGACGCCCACATACCATTTGCTGCTAAATATACTCTATCTTGCAGTAGAAGCTTGCAAGTGGCTAGAGGTTTACCTACAGACTCCACCTCGGCTGGAGTCTGTGAGGTTGTCCCTAGTCTTGCCAACTTGTCTGCTTTGCAGTTCCCTGGTATGTTCCTGTGGCCCGGTACCCACATACGGTGAATGTTGAAATGCTGAGCCATCTCGCTAAGAGATCTGCGGCATTTTAGGGCTGATGTTGAGTTCAGGAAAACAGAATCTTGGAATTTAATGATAGCTTGACTGTCGGAGAATATGTTAATCTTCACCGTGGTGAGGACGTTATACCTCAGCCATTCTGTCACTTCTTTAATGGCCTAAATGTTGGCCTATTAAACACTACAATGATCAAGTAGCCTTTTTGCTATGTTTAGCCCCAGGTCTCTGGAGTAGGCCCGGAAACTTACCTGATTGTTTAATTTTGAGCCATCAGTGTAGAAGTCGACATACAGTCTTGTACCAGGAGTTCTACATTTCCACATATCTCTATCTGGTGTAAGTATGTATATTGTACTTCTTGTCGTACAGTGATTCAGTCAGAGTGTAGCCTATGATGCCTGTTATGTCAGACACCATTTTAAGGATTATACTGTGATCATAACCACTGTTTGACCACTGTTACAGTTCTCTTAGTTTTACTGCCGTAGCTGCAGCAGTCTGCGTAGCAAATTTGTGCAGGGATAGTAAATGCAAAATTACATTTAGTCCATCGTATTGGGGTGGTGCGGAGCGCACCAGTAATGCACAGACTAGCCATCCTTTGGACCTTGTCCAGTATTCTACAGTATGTGGACCTCTCAAGATCCTTCCACCAGACGATAACTCCGTACAACATTATCGATCTTACTACTGCAGTACACAACCAGTGAACAAGGTGATGCCTTAATCTTCATAGTTTCCCTATTGCCTTCTTGTACGCATATAGCAACACTGTGGCTTTTTTTGCTTTGTTTAGAATATTGAGTATGAAATTCAACTTCTTGTCTCATAATACACCAAAGTATTTTGCACAATCCGCCAAAGGAATTTCAGTACCTCCCAGGGAGATTGGATCCACAGGTGGAATCTTGTACCTCCTAGTGAGTAGAACCACCTCGGTCTTGTTTGGATTTACTCCGAGACCGTTCTCTCACGGCTACTTTGTTGCAGTGAGAGGGCTCTTTGAAGGATGTCTCAGAGTGTTCCCAAGAACTTCCTCCTAACTGCTATTGCCACATTGTCTGCGTACGACACCAGCCTGCTATAAAGAGAACAAAATACTGTTCAGAGCGAGGTAGGGAGATAGTACACCACCTTGGGATGTTCACTCATTGACAACTACGTGTCCTTGTGAGAAGATCGTACACTAGTCTCCTAACACTGACGTCTACTCCCAGGTTACATTAGGTTAAGGTTGAAAAAAAGAGCGTGGCGCTGCCCACACAACTTAATATTTTAAACGACCATATTTTATGAACGCATATGACGTATATGCTATTGAGATGAAATGACATGGGTCGTGTCAAAAAGTGGATAGTGAGTGCCACACTCTTTTAAAAAATTCGTTGTGGGCAAAGTAACTGACATATCGTTATGATATATCAGGTAAAAATGAACTAAGGAGTGCCGCACAGCCCATTGACATTGTTGACTAATTAATATTATGAACTATAAAGGTATAATATGTGATATTTGGTATATGCTGCTACTAATATAGAGAATAAATACAGTAAAATATGGGAGGTATCACGCCCTTTCCATGTATTCATGTATACTCATATATACCACTAAATCGATCAACGTTACTGGCAGATCATCGTAAAAATTAAGCCATCTGTTGTTATCAATCACGAAATTTTCATAAGCTATATTAGGTTAAGTTTAGGGAATGAAACCGCCCATAGAACTTAAGGGTTTAGATGTCCATTTCTCATGTTAGAAGTATTAACATGGAAATTGATACATGTATTGTCGATGTAAAAACTAGCATGTCCTAACAAAAATTGGGTTATTAACGATTTAATCTTGAATCTATTTTAGTTAGAGACTAACTAAACTACTATACTGCATATAGTGTAATAAAATGAAAGATATGAATCCAGAAGTATATGAGTTAAATTGGGTAAAAAGCGGCCTATCGATCTTTTCACATTCTATGGGAGGAACCAGATAGGGAAGCCCGTAGCCAATTTGTAAGAAGTATCATAAAGATTTACGATAGTTATCATGTACGTATACCAGCCAGCCAGTCAGACAGACAGATATCGCTCAATCGACTTAAAAACTTGTGAAACATGTTTTGTCAAAAGGTGGCACTTTAAACGCTCTCTTTTGGGTGTTATATTTGCATATCAAATGTTGTATACCTTTATTTCTTCGTGTAAAACTATAATCAACGATGATAAAACCAAAACCTTATAATCTTTTCGTACAATATAAGTAGTTCTTTAATCAATTGTTTGCAACAGAAGATTTTGCTGGGAACGCTTTACGTTATGAATACCAAAAATGACAAAATCCTTTTTCGTTAAAAATCTCACACTTCGCTTCGACAATCTGGTCTGAGAAATTAGGATAACCAAAAAGAAAAGTAAAAAAGTACTTAAATAACTTTATTAATATTAAGCCTTTTAGACTTTTCACAGGTAACAATATGTTGCGTCAATGCGAAGGACTGGCTAAAAAATTATGAATGCGAAAAGAGCAAAAAATAATGGAGTTTTTTTTTAAGGAACCAACAAATTACACAATAAATAACCACAAGATGCTGCTGCATAAAAGGCTTAAAAAGGGAAAAAGTTCAAAAAGTTTTAAATTAATATCTTGTTAGGCAAAATCTGCCTGTGAAAGCTGAAAAAGCCAAATAAAAAATTTCAAAAACATGGCCGTTCTAAAAGGTTTCTTCTTTTTTATCAGGAATAAGGCAGAACTGGGCTTTTCTACAGGGTGGCGCAATAGAACGTGCATGTTTAAAAAATAGATTAAAAAATAAATGCAAAAGGTATGGGTAAAATAAATCTAAGGCAGTATAGAGTAATGAATGGAGTTTATTTTTTAAAATTAACATCATCTAAATGGTGACCCTCTCTACGACGGCACTCCTCTAACCGCAAACGAAAATTATTGAAAACTTTCTTCAGTAATATTGGTGTAATGGCTGTCATTTCACCACGGATATTCTCCTTGAGCTAAACAATCCAAGAAACACTTGGATTGTTACTGTAGACTTTGTGTTTGAGATATCCCCACAAAAAAAAAATCAAGAGGCGTCAAGTCTGGACTACGTGGGGCCATAGGATATCACCTCTTTTCGAAATCAATCTGCCTGGGAACATCTGTTTCACCACCGCCATGGAGTCATTTGTTGGAACCAAGTTCTGGAATTCACTATTCTTGAACTTTCAATTTCTTTAGCCAAAAATCCGTCCAACATCTCAACATAGCGTTCCGTATTAACCGTGACGTTTTGGCCCCGCGCATTTTCGAAGAAAAAAGGACCAATTATTCCTCTGCCAGAGATTGCTACCCATCCTGTCACTTTAGGACAGTATTGTTTTTGATTTTGAGATTATCACCATTCCAGTAACGACAATTTTGACGGTTTACGAACCCATTCATAAGGAAATGAGCCTCGTCAGAGAAAAGGATATTGTCAAAATTGGAAAATCGATTTAGCATTTCATTAGCAAATGCGAGCCTTGCCACGAAGTCAGACTCTTTCAATTCTTGTGTTAATTGCAGCTTATATGGATGCAGTTTAAGATCCAATGTTAAAATTCGTTGCAAACTTCGTTGAGCTGATAATTGTAAGACAGACGATCTTTTGCGAGTCGACATTTGTGGATTTCCTCGTACTGACTCCATAACTCTCTCAACATTGTCTTCGGTCCTAGATGTTCTTGGGCGACCATTTGCTTGTGGTTTAAATGTTGAATCGGTCTCTTCAAAACGTTTTACCCATATTTTAATTAAATTGGCACTCGGAGCTTCACTAATTCGTCGTAGTCCATATTCAGCACAATATAGTCGCCTAGTAGCAATATATGAACGAGAGTTCTCGTAAAATGCGCGATGCTTCCCGTCGAAGTGATTCATAGCCACTAAAACTCCATGAGCGCGCCAATCCAACGATGTAGGCGCCCCCGCCCGCGCCTTTTCTTTTTTTTCGTTTTTTTTTTCCATTAATTTGTTTTATTGGATCTTTCTTTCGAAATTTCTACGCCTTTTCTATCCCGCAAAAAAGATGATGCAATATGCACGTTCTATTGCGCCACCCTGTAGTTTCCCAAGGTGTTCGAAAAACACTCACAATTATTCAAGTATTTAAAAATTCGATTACTAGTTGCTGCAGAACATACTCGGAATTTAATTAATAACTCTTTCGCCCCTGCCTCTTTTGTATTTTTAATCTTTTGATTTATTCTCTCCAGCATCCTCTCTCTTCAGAACGGACCAAGTTCAATTTGTGCAAAATGGTTTTTATCCTTTCACGGACTCCATACAACAAAAAATAAATGGCGCCTGAGCAAGTGAACAAACAACAAGCGTTGATATTCACAAGGATGAAAACAAAACAACGACAGCGAATAAAAAAAAAAAGAAAAACTATAAACAAAAGTCCTCTTGTTCATATGGCCATACAAAAGTGAGCGAGGAAAAAGCCACGCTGAAGAAAATGTGGTGAACGCAGAAAAAGGCGCGTAAAATTAATTAAAATTTTTAACCACTTGCACTACAACAGAGTACGAGTATAAACAAACAAATGTGCAAAAAAAAACAGAAAAGTAACGGCAAACTACTTGAATAACTTTCTTACCGCACAATGACTGTTGAGATTATTTTTTCAGGATATTTTTTTCCCATCTTTGTGTTTAAGCCCGGAACAAAGTGGCAAGCCAAATATGAAAAGTTGTTAAAAAAAGTGAGCGAACACTATGATTGGTCTTGTTAAAGACGTCAAAGGAACCGAGGTATGTATGAGTATAATAAAAGAGTTCTTACTTTTAAGTGGAAGGATTTGAATTGGTTTGAAATTATTGTAATGTGCTTGCTTAGGCATCATAATAAGTCGAAGGCATAAAGAAAACGGTGGTGTTGGAAACTTTACTAGCATAATATCAAGTGCACGTAAATGTTATTGTAGTAAATATGCCAAGCGTAATTTTATGGAATTTTAGAAGCTATTTCTTAAAGAACATATTTCATAGAGAAAACGTGTATTCGTGAATACATTATCATACATAAAAGTTTATTTAAATCCACCTTTCACATATAAAAATAGATTGAAAGACATCTTCTATACAGAAAAGTGTCTTGGAGGACGTATTTCATACACGAGAGTATCTTGGAAGACATCTTTCACATATAAAAATGTTCTAAAAGATACCTTTCTTTCATAAAAATGTTTCAAAAGACATCTTTCATACAGCAAATCATCTTTGATAACACATTTGTTTAAAAAAAAGCTCACATATCACATAACAAACCTTTCGTACGGAAATGTGCCTTGGGCGTCAGTCTTTATATATAAAAACATCTTGATCGTAACTTTCAGTAACCACAGAGGGCATTTTTCATAATCAAAATCGATGTAAGAGACTCTTACCTTGTAGACAACCCACATAGACATCAGTTTCAAACAGGAAATGATTCTCATAGCTAGTTGGGAATGGGAAGGAAAGGATAGGAAAGGATCTTTGAAGGTACTATTCACGATATCTTAAAGAGCACTTCCTATATTCAAACTAGTATAGAAACTTCAATAACCTGAACTAACTTACATATATCTTCACCCAACGCTCTTTTATGTTGGTGCAACAATGTAAGGAGTGCCTGAAGGTCCGTGAAAATTATAACTTTCTTAAGTCCTCCATTTGGAAATTATAGATAGACCACCGGCAATTACCAAATAGGTCAACTTTTGTGGTAATGCAATTACTTTTCATTCGCAGAACTAAGTAGACTAAACGCCTAATATTTCTTTTATTTTATTTGTTTTAAATATTTAAATTTAGTTCTTTGAAATGAGTCCAGGAATACATATTCAAAATTAGGTAATTGTTATGGGAGTTACCAGGAAGAGCGTGATATTACTTTCGATATTTCAAAATTTGCCAACCACTATAACACAAAACAATTGACAAAAATGTAAGTTACTGTATTTTATGAATTAGAGATTAAAGAACGACAATAGCATTTCGATAAATGGGTAAATTTGTTCGGGAAGGACTTGAGGGAGCATGACAACGTCGTTCATTTTCCACTCTCAGAAATAAGTTTATCTCACGCTTTATTTGTATCAAATGTTTTGAAAGATATGATACTAGGATGGACTTGAGAAATAGTTCGATTTTTCTCGAGTTTCCCAGTAAACAGAAATCCCTATTCCTGTAGCTTACTTATTAAAAATTACAGACAGAATGTGTGTGTGATGCACTATAATTATCGTACGAAGGCAGTCCCAAAACCAGCTGACTTGACGTATAAAACATATGTTTTAAGCTTTAAAGCGTCATTTTCTTTAATATTTTTATTTAAGCCATCAAAAATAAACGATCTTAGTGAATTTGTATACATGGGAGTATTTGTCACCGTTATGTAATTCAACATTTCTATTTGAAAGGGGTCAGTCCAATCAATATTAGCCGATCTAGATTCTACTCTGGGGGAGTTTGCTCCTTATTCTTCATCTACGACTGTATATGTAAAATATTGGATAGCTGACCGTAGTGATCGACCAATTGAGATGTCCACGGTATGCATGTTTAAGAAAACCCACAAAATGGTACTGGTTGATCGTCGGCTGAATATGATAGACATTTCAAAAAGTCGTTTATTGACCGAAGATTTAAAGATGAGAAGGCTGTGCGCAAGATGGGTGCCGCGCTTGCAATTGACCACAATTGACCTTCCAGATTATGGTGCATTTTTGACCTCATAAAGGCAAAATACTGAAGTTTATTTGTGTTAAATATTAATTTTTTCCCATAATATTGAACGGAGAAAAAGTTGTGCTGTCCGCTTGAAATGGCTGTAGAACTCTGCGTTTCCTCTGTTCTTATAAATTTTATTATTTTCTATTTATTTTTCATATCCGCAGCTCTTTCGTTGATATAGTCATTGTTTAAACACTAATCCAGAGAAAGAAAGAATAAAAGTACATGTGGGTATGTTAATATACAGACGCATCTATTTTGGACTAGCTCGTTTTGCAGTATTTCTTCAAATATGAAATTTTAGACATGTTTTTTTCAGGCTTTTTTAAAGTTGAAAGTTGGCTCTAGTTATGCAGAAACCGTTCTTTTTTTCTTTTCTTACTAGCGTTAAAAGATTTTACGTTGGTGGCAGGAATAAAATTTGGCATGATTTTATTTGATCGTAATATTAGTCATGCTTAAGAGCCAACGAAAGTTGTAACGAAATCCAATCAGATTCCCAGCCTTTGGGTGGGTTGGAATATAATATTTTTTAAAAAAAATCCATTTTCTTCAAGCTGCCACGATAATTTGTACAGTCAAACTCATCTATCTGCAATCTCAAGGAAAAATTAGTTAATTGGATTTGGAACAAAGTCTATTTTATCCATTGTCATTGTAACCCACATTTAGACGAGCAAGAAGAAGTTATATCAATATTTCCAAATAATTATTTTTGATAAATTTCGCAATATCTCTAAGTACTTTTGAAGACGATAATACGTTTTTCTTTTTTATTGGCCACGTCATTAAAATGCATGTGGCAGTCTAAGCGCAATTTTAAATATCCATATACTCCGAAAGTTATGTCGAATTTCCTTAATAGAGATTTGTTGAAAAACTCTTAATATCTCAAAACAATAAATTCCGATTGTACAAAGGTGGTGATAGATTGATAGAGATGATTAATATGAAGACAAGGGGAGTAGCGGAGAATCCTCTAAGCAATTTGATACCTCTGTTGTTGTAGTTGTGGAATTAAAATGTTGGACTGTATTGTGATGTATCCAATAGCAATAATCTTTAGGAAAACCAATTTCACAGTTAATTTCTACCTGAGAACTGAAAGCTGGAACTTGTAATTTGGATTATATATAAATTTTCCCTTCCCCCGGGAAATAAAATGAAATGAAATAATTTTTTGAAGTGATGCCTATCACACGGTGTAAAGAAATATTTAAAAAGATGTGTCAAGTGATGATAAAATATATCCATATTTGGAAACGGAATATCTATTCGCGAAAATATCAACATTTAAATTCCAGAAGAGTATCCTCCAGTGTTTGTCCCCAATATAGTATGAATTTTTATAAATCGCTTAGATGCAAATTCTGGCCGACCATGGCGCGATAGTTAGTATACATAACTGTAGATCGTATAATCGTAGTTTTAACCTCAAAATAAAGTGAACTATTTGTCTTTGAGGGGCGTTGCTGACGAACAAGTAAAAACACAAATTTCCGTGTATATCATAAATGAGATATAAAGAGTGTCCCAACAAAAACGCAAGATTTAAATTTTAAATATAACACAGATATTTAAAAAAAATCGTGAAGCTTTATTATATCGTAAAGTAGACAGAATGAGGTTATGTATGGAACAACACATCGGGCAGATGGCCGCCGCGGCTTTGCTGGCACACACGCGATCTTTTAATGAAATTTTCAATGACCGTTTTGCACAAATGCTGCGGTATTTAATTAATGCAGCGTCCAATTTCCTCTTTTTAGACTTGAGTCGTCGTCGGCTTATTCGCGTAAACCATCGACTTCAAAAACCCCAAAGAAAAAAGTCTAATGGTGTTAAATCGCATGATCTGACCAGCCAATTCTGATCTCAAAAATGCGAAATAACACGATCGGGAAATGACTGATGCAGCAATTGGATTGTTTCTCTGGCTGTATGACATGTGGCGCCATCTTCTTGAAACCCCATGCCCTCCACATTCATTTATTCAATTCTACGCACGAAAAAACTGGTTATCATTTCACGATACCGAACACCATTGACTGTTTGCGCTTGACACGCCTCATTTTCATAAAAAAGGTCCAATGATTCCTCCAGCCCAAAATCCACACCACACAGTGACACGTTGAGGATGCATTTGCTTCTCGTGAATCACTCGAGGATTTTCTTCACCCCAAAATGCGCCAATTCTGCCTATTGACGAAGCCATCAAGATGGAAATAGGCTTTGTCACTGAAACTGATTTTATCGGCAAAATCCCTTCACTGTCCATGGTTAGCTGGCTTCAGTTCCTGAGTCAATTGAACTTTGTATGCATGAAGATGCAAATCTTTCGTCAAAATTCGCTGCATAGTGGATTTGGAGACACCAATTTGCTGAGCTCGGTGTCGAACTCAGGTGGATGGAGTTTGAGCGACATCATCATGTACAGCTGCGACATTTTCGGTCGATCGACCTGGTCGAAGGCGCGTTGTTGTCTTTACATCACTAACAGACCCAGTTTTGGCAAATTTATCCATTAATCTCTTTATAGTTGACTCTTTTGGAGCATTATTGTGACCCCGAATTGATCGCAATTTGCGAACTGTAACCGCAAAACTTTCACCATTGTGGTAAAACAATTTCACAATAAGAATGCGTTGTTCATTCGTGTAGCGCTCTATTTTTACTAACCTCGTACCTTCTACTAGCAAACAATAACAATTGTTCAAATGTCAAACAATGACGCTTTGAATGGCGTCAAATCTAAATCTTGTGTTCTTGTTGGGACACTTTTTACATTACAAGCATTCTATATTTACTCTTACTCAGTGAGTCCGACAGTCTAAGTATGTATCCGAACGTCACAGTTTGAAAAGCTACTAATTTCTAAAAACTTTCTATTTCTTAGAACCGGAGCATCCAATCGAGAAAATAAAAATATAATTCTTCGAGATATTAAGGAATTTGCGAAAAGTGGCGCTTATCACATTAAGTCAAAAAAATATCCAGAGATCCCTAAAGTATTTTAACAATAAATAAAAATAAAATGAGTGATATTCTTAAAAATATCTAATTGCATGAATATACTAATTCTGTGTAATCCGAATTTGATAGCAGGTCCTTTATCCTGTTTTTCGTTAAGTTTCTTGCTTTGATTAATATTTACCGCTGCACTATCATGCTTTTTCTAAAACAAAAAATACTGAATGACTTGATGGTTTCTTTTTTTTAGGCATTTAAGTTCTAAAGGACATCGAGAATTATCGAGCCATCCTAATATATATTCTTATACAGTGCAGGTTTATATTTGTTTGCATTTGCTTTCCGGGTCAGTTTTATTTCGCTTTTATGGTGAAAATTATTCCAGTCACATCTGTTTTTATGCTAACTACACCAATCGGCCGACCAGCCATAAAAGTGAAACTTTTGACTAAAGAAGTGCTAATAATAAGAGTAAATATATACTACTATTTATACTATTTATATATCTGTGTATGTGTTCGGATGAAATGTTTTAACTATTCAAGCGAAAAATGTTTCAAGGAGGAGGAATGAAACATCTAATAGCGTGGTGTGGAAGCGAGAAATGAAAAACCATATCATAAATGATAAGCATACAAATTTTGTATTGGTGATAGTGAATATTTTCCATTAACACTAAACTAACAAAATAATAATTAACCCCGGAAGTTAGATGTTGAATCAAAATAGGAGAGAAGCGTTGATGTAAAATGGAATAGTTTAGGTTTAAAACGGCTAGAGGCGTCCTACTTGGCTATATTTCTAAAACTGTCTGAAATTCATTTAGCTACGAGAATATTTATCTTTAATTTTATATACATTACACAAGACCACACAAAGTCGTTTCCGTTTCGCCAATTGTAAAATGTCCGCGAATTGTATTAATACACGATAAAAACTTTACCATGTTTTACATCTACTTGTGTAACAAACAATACTCATTTAGAATTCGGGACCATGCTATAGTGTAGGGTGCAAAGATGTCGATGGTGTTTTATATGCTATGCGATACTTCTAAAATATCGTACAAGCGCCAAAGTACTTTGAAGCGTAAATATTTTTAATGTCGAACATGAGTTGCAATTCTAATGTGATGAACAGTGGGCGAATGAAGAAGTTTGTGGGTAAAACCAAAACTGAAGATTATGTCGATATAAGGAACAGGACAAAATTGTTCTTATTAATAGTATTATGAGATAAAATTGAGCTTTTTATTTTGGAGGCGAAATGTCAAATTATTACACTTGATGAGTGTAGTCAAAATCATAAAATTCTTATCGTTGCAGTTCGTTTCTAAGGACCTGCACACATTTTGATAATCCTCCCCGTTAATATCCGAAATAAAATAAAAATACCAAAAAAAACAAAGCTAAAAGCTATTTCCAGAGGTTATATTTTGTCAACGAAATTTCATTCAAACAATTTCTTTCAAATTTTATAAGATCATTTTCATCCTTTATTAAATTTGCATAAATGTATGCCAAATTACACAGCTGAGATGAGAAAATGTTCTGCAAATTTGTTGAGCAACGAATTTTTATTCAATATAAATCAAAAAATATGATGCGGATATCCTTGCATTTAATTTATTATAATTTTCTAGAGATCCTTTTCGCCCTACTATATACGAAATAAAATAAAAATACCAAAGGAAATATATCAAAAAGCAATTTCTTGAGGTTATATTTTGTCAACGAAATTTCATTCAAACAATTTCTTTCAAATTTTATAGGATCATTTTCATCCTTTATAAAATTTACATAAATGTATGCCAAATTACACAGCTGAGATGAGAAAATATTCTGAAAATTTGTTGAGCAACGAATTTTTATTCAACATAAGTCAAAAAAATATGGTGCGAATATCCTTGCACTTAATTTATTATAATTTTCCAAAGATCCTTTCCGATTTCTAAAAAAAAAGCGAAAAATTGAGCCAAGATGTAATCTAATTGATCAGTCTAAGGGTGGCCCAGAATGAACGAAGTGGTGTGAATTCCTTATAACTTTTTTATTATAATTTTTTTTTTTCTTTTCTTTTTAGTATTTTGTAAAGAAGACTTAGAGAATTTATAATGGAGCAATACACAACTGAACAACGTGCCCAAATCGTTGAAAT
Organism: Philornis downsi; assembly: GCA_019455685.1. Lineage (NCBI taxonomy): Eukaryota > Metazoa > Arthropoda > Insecta > Diptera > Muscidae > Philornis > Philornis downsi. Next base: position 1,329,802 of record JAHXMU010000829.1, read on the forward strand.
TTACTTTGTAAATCAACGGTCCATTGTGTTGACTCAGCGTGCATACCGTCGTCAATTTAATGTGCGGGTTGCACCCTCTCAGTCAACAATAAACCGTCTTGTTGCAAATTTTCAAGAACAAGGAGCAGTAAGGAACCTTCCTGGTGCTGGCAGACGACGAACGATGCACACGGATGACAATATTCAAGTGGTACAGAAGAGTATTCAGGAGGATCCACAAACATCAACCAGGAGACGTTCGACACAACTTGGCATCTCAAGAGGGTCGCTGCAGCGAATTTTGCATAGCATAAGAATGTTTCCATACAAAATTTAAATTGTCCAAGAATTGAAACCGAGAGATTACCAGCAACGACTTGACTATGCAATTTATTTCCAGCAAAAAGCACAAGAGAATCCTAATTTTATTCATAACTTAGTTATGAGTGACGAAGTCCATTTCCAATTAAATGGGTTCGTTAACAAGCAAAACTGTAGGATATGGGCTACGGAAAACCCGAGAGTACTTCATCAACGACAATTACACCCAGTTAAGTGTACTGTTTGGTGCGGTGTTTCTTCAGAAAGGATCATTGGCCCATATTTTTTTGAAAATGAACGAGGTGTTGCCATTTCCATCAATGTTGATCGATATCGGGCCATGTTGGAAAATTTTGTAAGGCCAGCCGTGGAAAACCATCCGCAAATATGGTTCCAACAGGATGGAGCCACAGCGCACACTGCGAGGGCCACAATGGCTCATTTTAATTGGCCTCCGCGTTCCCCGGATTTAACCGCTCCAGCCTTTTTCCTTTGGGGTTATTTAAAAGGGAAGGTTTATGTTAATAAGCCCAGGACTATTGACGAATTAAAATCCAATATTCGAGACGAAATTAACAACATAACACCGGAAATTTTGCGAAAGGCCATGGAAAATGTGGTGGAAAGAACACATTTGTGCGAAGCAGAAAATGGCCACCACTTGCGGGATATCATTTTTAATAACTAATCTAAAAATATTCCCCATAAATCTACTGTATTTAAAAAAAAAATTAAAAAAATATGTCTTAAATCAAAAGTTATAAGCAATTCACACCACTTCGGTCATTTTGGGCCACCCTGTATTTAAATGCGTTTGCAAAATGTTTCGATAATTATATCATTCACTGGCATAAACGTATTATTGCGGAAAAAAGCCGACTTTGAACGCTGCACAGTAAATTTAAATTAATAATAAATATTTTGTGATTTATTGACCAATTTTTTTTTTTTTTTTTTTTTTTTTGACAGAATTAACTTCCAAGGTTCATGTTAAAAAAAAACTATTAAAAAGACATATGAAAGCAAAAGAAGAAGGATTTTTATCTTCGTCCATCTTCGCCGTATATCTATGAGAGCTTTCATAAAACAAGTTCACTATTTTGATGTACTTTTTTATTTTGAAAAAGGACTAACGGAACGAATGAAAATTCCAGACAGCGGTTCTTTACCTTCGATAACACCTAGTGAAATTCATTGCACCCAGTGAAATTTGTAATACACTTTAAGCCGCTGCATATCTATTTAAGCGCATTTTTTTTGTTTGTCCTTAGAAAAGGAACTAAAATTTAAATATAAGCATAAGAATGTTCAACAAAGATAATTCTTTATAAATTTTGCTGAAGGCAATTATCACAAGAAGTAGTTCACTGTCACATTTCGTTAGATTGCAAAGTTTCATCGAAAACTATGATTTGTAGAAGCGATAAATTGAAACTAGGCTAGCATTTTCTTGTGGGAATGAAAATAGGGAATATGAAAAATATGGAAATATAGGATTCATTCCTGAAGCAGCCAATTAATACTTGTGAAAAATAATTTATTTAATAGATAATTAATAGAAACTATAATCTGTAGAATAGATAAAACAAAACTCATCACCATCATGATCATCCAGCGGCTGTACCAAAACATGGATATGGTAAATTTTCAATAGAAATGCAACGTTTACGTACAATTCTATTAATTTGGATGATTTGGATATCAAAACGGCCAGCCGATAAATTTCGATATGGGGACAATCAAAATGTATGTGCTTTTTTTGTTGAAATTAGTTTATAAAGATTGTTTGACGATATTTGTGGTGTTTTTTTTTTTTTTTTTTTTGCCAGAAATTCTTTCACAATGATAACATTATGATGCATCACTGTGTTGCAAATTCATAAAAAAAAAACAATTGTGAAAACAATTCAGATTTTTCAATTGCAATTTATAGTCCAAGGATCTTGGAATTAATTGATTCGTTCCTCTCCTAAATTTAAATGACGATTATCAGTCACCATTTGCGTCGATGGCTGCCTTGAGCGGGGCAAATCTTTCACTACATCTCGACCGCTTTAAACTGCATTGTATCGCTCTTATGAATTTGTTTTTGATAAAGCCGAAACTGCAATATATTCGGCACACGAAATTCTATTTGCAATACAAAATCGGAATCAAAAATTCATAAAAAAAAATCTTTTAACACGCTTAGCAATATCTTAACCTATAAGTAAACTAAGTAACAGATCGTGCCCAAATTTCGTTTAAGTATAGTCAAGCGGGCATTTAAAAGATTAATTCCCTGTGCTTTTTTGGCAGAATACTTGTTGAACTGTTTTTATACCTGTATCTGGAGGAATGAAGATCACTTGATACGGCCAAAATTGTAATACCCAGAAGGAAGAGTTTAAAGTGCCAGGTATTTTTTGATCAAATGTTTTTCATAACTTCTAATATATAGACGAAGCAATATCCGTCTGTCTGGCTTGCCGGCTGGTGGATATCATAATGGTCTTCAATCTTTATCTTTAAAACTTGGCACAGTCTAATATTTTGCCGGATCGCAGTCAAGAATTGAAAATGAGCTGTCACGGCTCACTTTTTTTGGTACCTGCAATACAAATTTAACAATTTTCCGAAATTCAATTTATTCCTTGTAACTCCTCATCTTTCTTTTTACGATTATTTCATAATTTTTTGTAAAATTTAAACAAATTGATCGGTTTATCCAATCGGCGCCTTTTCTGGCGCTACCTATAATTCTACAGCAATACAAATGGACGTTGGGTGGAGGTACGAGTACATGTAAATCAGTTCACTTAGCTGACATTTCTGAACTGGTTGATAGCTGAGATTCAATTATTTCTCACGGATTTATTTCTTTTTATAGACAATCACTGCAGTTGCCATTTCTTGCCGCATAGTGGTGTTGAAGTGCAAACCAGTAAATCTTAAATTGCAAAAACCAACAAAGTTGTTCACTTAGACTTCTTGTGATTTCATAATTATCTTATAGAAATAATAAAGAAATGTTTTTACCTTAGGTATTTAAATTAGTATAAATTAGAGGCTACAAATATTTACTGACTCCATTATCTTTACTTATTTACTAACTTAGATTACGACTAAAAACTAAGTAGAAACTAATTCCAAGTGTTTCGCTCTTCTGCACTTTTCCTCCAAACAAAAATTTACTGGCTTCACTACCTTTATTTAATTACTTACTTAGAAACTTACTACAAACTAAGTAAAAACTAATTCCAAGTGCTTCGTTCTCCTCCACTTTTCCTCCAATTCGTCATACCAAATTTTGCGTCATAGCATTTCAAAATTCTGTTTTTCTTTAAACGGAGTTTTGGTCTCCCTATTCTGAGACGCCTATCGAGTTCGTCGTCAAAAACTTTTCATGTTGGAGCATTTAGGTCCTTCCGCACAACATGACCCAATGAAAGAAATCACTGTATTTTAATGCACTTGACCACGTCGATGTTGGTGTGTAGATCATATACATAGCTTACCTTACATATGACGCCGATATTCTCCGTCAACGATAATTGGTCCAAATATTTTCCAGATTATTCTTTTCTTTCAAAGCTTCCAAGGACAATTTCATCCCATTGTATTATATTTCTATTAAATTGATGATTTCATTCTATTAAATTCATACCAAAAGCTGTACAGTTTTAAATTCAACTACAGTGCTATGATGTACAAAACGACGATATTTGTATCCCACTGTTGGAATTATATTTCCAGCAAAATATATTCACAAACGACGAAATTTTGTTGGATTTCGTTTGAATGGGTAGAAAGATAAGTACAAACTGGGACAGTTATAAAAGACGACAAGAACATAAATAAATTTGCCAAAATAATCAAATTCTGGCAAAAGCAATGGAATGTTTTATTACTCGATTTTTTTTTTTTTGCTCTTCATTTTTAGTTAAAATTTGTTGGCGTTGGCGTGTGTTGATTTGTCAGTCAATCATTTTAATATTTTGCCATCAAAGGAAACGAAACGTGTTCAGAAATCCAAATATTGAGCGATTAAATGTAAGAATTGCTGAAAGGCGATGAGATTTCATCAGTCATGACATTTTTGGCCGCCAACTTGCACCATTTGGAACATTTGAAATCAACACAGGCGGGAATTTTCTAACATGAGTACCATCAGCCGATGTAGGTCAATAAGGAAAGATTTCATATTTGTTTTCAACAGTACGAGTACACATTTTTAATAAATGATACCAAAACCAAGTGAAACATAAAAAACAAAAATGTTAAATAATTCGTAAAGCACAAACATGTTACAGAGGCTATTCAATGTGCACAATTATAAATATACGATAATAATTTCGCAAAAATTAACGATTTTAACCAGAAACCACACGTAAATTTATATCTTTGCCTCACAACTTTGTTACATGAAATTGAAAGTTGTTAGTCTCCATCGAATATATATTTTCATTTCATTTCATTGGAACAAAATCTATGAGTTAATTGTAATCTTGATTCAAGTCATATTCATTAATTTCATTAAGAATATAAAATCCGCGATTCAGAGTACAGTTTTCTGCATAAGAAGTAAAGTGCCGAGATATATCAAAAATATGTGTTCGCCGGAGAGACCTAGGAAGAACGTAAAATGGAATCTGTGTCAAAAGACTAGAACAGTCGAGTAATTAGCATTTTGTATTGTAGGTTGGGAGACGCTATTCAAATCTAAATGAAGGGAGAGCAAACTTTACAAACTTACCTGCACCCGCTCAATACGTGCAATATGAATATTGGAATGAGGACACCAAATAATAGCAGCATATTCCAACTTAGATCTAGCATATGATGTAAAAATTATTTTAAATGTATTGGGATCAGAAAATTTTGAACAATTCCTTTTAATGTACGCAAGAACTTTATACGCCTTTGGAATAACATAATTGACGTGCGGAATAAATGTCAAAGCGGAATCGAATAGAATACCTACCAGTTCAGTTTCAAAGAAAAATTACCAATTTTAAGTCGCATTTCTGCAACGCGATAAAGAAACATGAATACACTTATCCGGGTTCAATGAAAGCTTATTTAAAACGCATGAGTCTTTTTGAAGATCTAAGACATCATTAACTGTAGAAACGTTTAAAAATACTTTTAGATCATCCGCATAAAGTAAAAATTTTGATTTGTAAAAACAATTTGACGTGTCATTAATAAATAGTGTGAATAAGAATGGCCCGAGTATACTTCCTCGCGGTACACCTGAAATTTGAAGATATGAAAAGGATTCAATCCCTTCAATAACAACTTTGCGCTACCTATTGGTTAAATATGATTTTATCCACTTTAAAAATGTTGGGTGGAATCCCATCGACCTTAATTTAAAATATAGTATATGATGCGATATCTTATCAGAAGGCTTAGAAAAATCTGTGAACACAGTCTCAACTTGACTACCGTGTTCCAAAGATGAAATGCAGTATTCGCTAAAAGAACATAAATTTTTGATAATAGATCTATCAGGAAACAATCCATGTTGATGCAGAGAAATTATCGACTTTCTTAAGAAAATTAACTTTTTATAAATAAAGTGTTCAAAAACTTTAGAGATGATTCCCGATATCAGTCTATAGCAAGTAACGTCACTGCCCTTTCCATCTTTAAAAATCGGGGTAATAAAATCACATTTCCAGCTGCCAATGAAAATTCCCTTACTTCAAGACAAGTTAAAAATATATGTTAGAGGAAACATTAAAGAATAAATATACTTTTTCAATATGTTGGCACATAAACCATCCGAATCGGTTTTAAAATTATTTTTAATCTTCACAACATCATTAAATACAGGGTGTCCGTCGGGAAGGTATACCATTTTGTTTGTTTATAATTTTTGATTAAATGAAAGAGAGAATGGATGTTACATTGATAAATATTTTATTCAATGTCGGCAATAATGTATGGAATACAATATCATATAAATGTCTGCCTCTGTTAGCCCCACAAATCCGAGCCCTTTTGAGCATATTTTTCATTACATTCTCACAGGTTTCACGCGTTCATTAATTTCATCACGAATATTTTGTTTGAGTTGCTCAAGCGTTTCTGGTTTGTTTGCATAAGCTTTTAGATGTCCCCACAAAAAGAAGTCCGGAGGACCTTGGAGGCCAATCAACATCACCATTTCTTGAACCGTTAGGATATTTATCGATAATTACTTTGTATATTAGATTAGTTTTTATATAACTTAAATAAGAGCGTTATCTTTTATAATATTTAAATTTTATGTTTTCAGTAATTAATTCATTTAGTTTATAAAATTCAAAACTAATTGATTAAATTTAAAAGTAAGTATAAACTTGGAGATTTATGCAGCATTTTTATTTTTAGATGCCTTGAAAAGAAATCCGAACGTCATCCTAAGAAGCTTTTACTATGTTTGTCGATTACTCAAATTCCCGAACTGCTCGAAATGACAGTCGCTCGAAGAAAGGTAGGTGGTAATACTGAGGATCGATAATTCATAACATTATTAATGGTGTAATCTTTTTGTTAAGGGATAATATTTAAAGATTTACACAAAACATAAAATAAATGATGAAATAGTGAAAATGGTATTTGAAAAGAAAATGTTGATTTTATTTTTTTTTTTTTTTACAAGACAACGGAAGAAAAATTCAAAGGAAGTAGACTATGACGAAGCGATCTGATTGCAGGAACACCATGTAGATGTTAACGTAAATATCGAAAAAGATTTGGTTTGTATTATATAAATAATAGATCTTTAACAATCTCGGCTAGAAATGTTTTATCATCATATAAATCCATTCCATTAGGGCTGCTTCAATGCTCAGTGCTATCACCACATTTGTATAATATACTAGCTGACCCGGCAAACGTTGTTTTGCTTTCAAAATGCCTTTTGAAAAAAAAAAATGGTATGTTTGTCACCTACCATTATTTGATTCAATGTTAATGTGGTAAAAAAAATTAATTGCAAAAATCTCATCTCCAACGCCATCTATCACTTCAAATAAAACCTTTTAAACCTTCCGGAATACTCTACCAATAATTTAAGACCAAAATGAGCCAAATCGGTCCAATCGTTCTCGAGCTTTAGCGAGACTAACGCACAGCAATTGATTTTTATATATATATAGATTGGCCGTAGATTCCTAAGCTCCTAAGGAAATTGATTTGGTTTATTTAAATTAGATGTAATTAAACTATTTACCGATCATATAGGGAGTGAATATTCACATACTTTCATCATTATAGCTGCCTGCCTTAGGATCATCATTTTTATTTCAATGTTCCCTGAAGACATCTCTATTTCAAGTTAAAATCTATAATAATCTGTTATTTTGAACATCCTTTAGAATTTCATAGATATTGTTATTTGCTATTTTAACAAGTGGAAAATATTAGTTAATCTAACAAAAACAAAAAAAAAAGAACTACAGGGTGTCCGTCGGGAGGGCACACTATGCCGCAGTTCATTTATAGTATATCACGTTGAAAACTAATTAGTTATATAAAATAAAATTTAATTTTCCATACAATATAAAAAATAAATGAAATACATTGTGTACAAACATGATATTTATACTTATCTTTTTTTTACCAAAATTTTTTAAAAATTAATTTAAAATGAATTTACAAACATTCCGTGAACACGCCTAATGTAACATTAAATTAAATTGTACTTTATGTTACCTTTTTTGCCCACATTTGGGCTAAACTTATTGGGAATTGTTAATAAGAAAAATGTTAGATATTATTCAACGAAAGCCAGAAATTGCACTTGTAACTACAATAAAAATTAATCAATTATTACGTTGCACAGCTCAAGCAGTAAGCATCACAGCTTCCCAAATATACTTACATTGAATTGACATTAATTTCTTAATTTCTTTTATTTCAAAAACTGCAAACAAATAATTTCTCAAATCTCTTAAGAAATTGTCTGATTAAAGGCACTATAACATTCATCAGCAGGTCGACTTGCCTTCACAGCGGTATAGGAAGATTAACTCAATCCCAAACTACGGTCCACAACCTACTCTATAAATTTCCAATTCGGTCCAGTGTCGATCACCACAGCAAATTGATTACAGTAATAAAAACAGCAGGCCATTAGCTTAAGCTGCATTCAATCATCTTTTACTCCTTCATCTGCTTTTATTCACATTGATTAAAAAAAGTTCTAGTAATGTAATGCATATATAATATATGTATGTATAATAAATTAAATTCAATTGAAATACGTCATAACAATGTTTATACCAACTTGTAATTGAAATTAGGATAAAACCTCAATTTCAGATTAAATAAATTAGAATTGCATTTGAAATCAATGTAATTTAATGATTTTTTTCGGAACCAGAAAATCTAATTATCGGTAATCAATTCTAATATAAAAATAACAAATCTTATCCTCACATATTGATGATAGTAGAAAGCGTTGGATAGCATGTTAATCATAATTTACTGGACAAATTGTTAGTAGCTGGACTCGTAAGTAGCTGCCCTTATGCACTCTAATACATTCATTGGCTTTCGGCTTCTGTATCGTCTCTAAATTTGGAAAATAATCGTAATCTTTCCCTTTTTCCAATTATGGTTTCTAAAATGAAAATTTTTACAGTTTTGCTTAACAACGCTTTGGAATTGCTCTAATTTTGTGTCCATGAAAATGATTATCACATTCGAAACCGAACTCCCTTTTCCTAGAGATAATTAAATTCAGTTCATTGCGATCTCACACCACTACTGCTGTGGGAAAAAACACCAACGTTGAACAACTTAACATCATTTGCCACTTATCCAACTACATGGATGCATCTATCGATTAAAACAATTTGTCTTGGAGTAAATTACGTGTACCCAAGCAAATACTGCTTGCCTGCTGGCACCCTCAATGACACGAAAGGCACCCTAAGACATTTTGGCACACTAAACACACGATTTTCATTAAAATTGAATGAAATTAATTAAACGCACTAAACTCTCAACACATCGAACAGCTGTCAATTTGCACTTACATGCGGAGCAGGGAACGATGCACAGAGTGCAAATAGCTGGTAATCCAAGGCAAATACCGCCACCTACAACTATGGATAGAGGCATCGCTAATGCGAGTATCGCAAGCTTTCTTCATTAGCGCATTTTTGCCCCCACCATTGAGGCACTTTTTATTCGCTTGTTGTAACTGTAGTCAGTGCAGTTAATTTGAAAATTACTGCTGTTGATGTTGCCTTTAAATTGACAATGAGCTTTAATTCAAGCCGTTCAATGCGACGGGTACTCTGCTGGCCAACCGACCAATTGTGTAGGAAGTAAAGTGCGAGTACTACATCAGATGGAAGTGCACATCGGAAACGTAAAGTGAATGAATGATTGCACAATGTTGGAGTGGACTGAGGGTCGGTCATATTGGAAATGAATAAACTTGGCTTGCGGAAAGTTTAATTTGCGCAAATCAGCTGTGATGAATTGCAACATGATGAATGTAGGCAACATGATAAATACATGCAGTAATATGATTAAATAAAAGTTGATATGACATAAAATTCGAGAGCTAATTTATCCAATAGATCATTTTATCAATTGAATAGTTGACACTTGACCATTACGGTAAGCAATTTTAATTAGGACAATATAATGGAAGTAAAATTGCAATCTCTTATTAGTTTCAAAGATTCGAATGGCTCCCCGCAGAAGTTCTAAGTATTTTATAGTATTTCGCTAATGAAATTAACAGGATCTGGATTATCCGGTTTAGATCACCATTTTCTTTATTTTGAAGGCAATTTCATGAATCCGCATTTGGAAAAGCCATCGTCCCCCTTGGACTTCCCTTGAACGCAATTTTGTATTATTAAGAATATTTTGCTAACGCTCGGAAACATAATGGGTACTATACGACATCCAAACTGTCGCAGCTTCTTGCGTCTTGACACTGTCTTGATTGAACACAACACCTTTCTTATTAACCAATTCTTTCCGCTGGTCTATTTCAATCTGTTGAGTTATTAATATTAGAGGTTCAAATTGAAAACTTGGTCTAATGGTAGGAACTCTTACTGATTAGTTCCCTTCCAGTCCAAACAAACGCACAACAAAATTTTCTTGAACATTAAGCTTGTCGATCGGTTGGACCTACTCACCGCGCTACTTTTTTACTGTTGTTCTCGTATGTGATCTATTTCTTATCCTCTGATACCATTTGCTTCAAAAACTGATTGATTTCGTTCCATTTAAACAGTGAGTCGTGAACGTCAATCTGATTCATAATTTTTTTTTTTTTTTTGCAATAATACGATAGGCTGCCATACATGAAGATTCGCCGTTAGGTAAGCCTTATGAAAGTGGTTCCAAATGATTTCTAGTTCAATCTTCAATTCTTGAGCAATGGAACAAGTGCTGCTGAACAATTTCCATGATTGTATCGATATTTTCGACAATTGGCTACTGAAAGCATAGCTCAATTCCTTAGAACTGAATCGTTGAAACCACCGCTGTACTATGACGTTCAATACTGAATTAAGCTTTATAAAGAATAAAAAATGTTTTAGTCGCCCGCACCGCCTTTTCACTTTAGTTGAAGTGGTACTGAAAAATATATTGAATTTCATTTTGGAACGCTATAGCTCACAATTGGTTTCCCCAAACACAAAACTGACAGAAAACCTTTTTAACGTTTGTCGCTTTTTATACAGGACTACTTTCTAGTCGGGATTACTTTGTTTTAGTCTTAGTTTTGACAATTCATATTTGGCAGTCGTGAAGTAGAGACGTGGCAAATTTATTATGGAAAAATATTCGATAAACCAACGTGTTTTAATCGTTAAAACATTTTATCAAAATCAATCATCGATTACTGTGGCGATGAGAAAGTTACGTGAAATTTTTGGCAGAAACAACGTGCCAACAAGACGCACTATTTATCGTGTAGTGAATGATTTCAAAGAAAGGGGGTCTGTAGCTGATAGGGTCAAGCATGGACCACTACGTACTGCAAGATCGGCTGAAAACATTACTGCTACTCAAGAAAGTGTTCAAAACAATCCATCAACCTCAATACGATGCCGTGCTCAGGAGCTTGGTCTTCAAAGAACAACTTTGACCACAATTTTGCACAAGGATTTGCATTTGTTTCCATTTTAGATGCAGTTAACGCAAGAGCTTCTTCCACAAGACTATTTACGCCGCCGTACATATGCCAATAGGATGTTACAGCTCGCCCATGACAACCCCGATTTTCATGAAAAAATCATAATGAGTGACGAGGCACATTTTCATTTGAATGGATATGTGAATAAACAGAATAGTCGGTTCTAGGCAATGAAAACCCTTCAAATTATTCATCAGTCACCTTTGCACCCATTAAAAGTGACAGTCTGCTGTGCAATTTGGTGAGGAGAATGATTGGACCTTACTTCTTTGAAACTGAAAACGGCGTAACGGTAACTGTCAATGGCGAGCGATATCGTGATATTATTGAAAACTTTTTAACGCCACAACTACATGCTTTGGGCTTAACTAACATGTGGTATCAACAAGACGGTGCCACATCGCATACAGTCAGGATTACAATGGAATTACTGCGAGACCTCTTTCCACAACAAGTTATTTCAAGAAATGGTGATGTTGATTGGTCTCCACGGTCCTCCCGACTTCATTTTGTGGGGGCATCTAAAAAGCAAAGCTTATGCAAACAAACCAGAAACGTTTGGCCACTCAAACAAAATATTCGTGATGAAATTAATGAAATACCGCGTGAAATGTGTGAGAATGTAATGCAAAAATGTGCTCAAAAGGGCTCGCATTTGTGAGGCAAACAGAGGCGGACATTTATCTGATACTGTATTCCATACATAATTGCCGACATTAAATAAAATATTTATCAATACAAGATCCATTCTCTTTCATTTAATCAAAAATTATAAACAAACAAAGTAGTATAACTTCCCGACGGACACCCTGTATTATACTCAAAATAAAAGTTATACTGAAATCATAGCTTTATGAAATTAATAACTCGGTATGTGGCAAATTTGGTTGAATTCGGTACAAATGATTAAAAGATATGGAGGTAAAAATATGTTAGTTCACTCGACCATTTGTGTGGAAGATACCAGAAGGGGAGCGGTTATTTGATTGATTTTTCTCTGATATATGGTTGAAAATTGAGAAACAATTGGTACGGCAATACGCTCCTCAACGTGTGTTAAACTTGAATAAGTTTAATGAAATCGATTGGAGATATAACGCCTAGAATATATGAGTCACAACCATTAACAATTTTAAATACACTATTTGAATTTTCTGTGAAAATATCCTTATTGAATTTTATTGAAATCGCTTGCCTAAACAATAAGTATGTAGGTCACAGCGTGAGCGAATAAAAAAATTGTAGCATTTTTGCCATTACACAATACTAGGCCGATGTATTTAATGGGTGAAGTAAAAACCTTAACTTTATTTCATCATATCACTGATATCTATTTGTTAGATCTGCTGGACGAAATGTTAGAAATCTATACAACATTTTCTTTCCAGAAAGGTATAGAAGTTTTAAGTCAAGATCTTTTTTGATCAATCTGATTTGATATTTCCCTATAGCAATACATATTTAACTTAGCTCCTGCAAATTAAGTTCTTTTTATAATGTATGCAAACTCATTTATTACATTTATTTCAATTAACGTAAATCTTGTGCGAATACCAAATTATGCCAATTTCACTCCATTATTATCTATTTTCACGTACGTCGTCGAATAATACTTATTATGTATTATTTTTCTTTTTTGCACATGTTAAACATAAAGGATGAAAACAGCACAACAAAATCCGCCAAATGGCAATGTGGCCATTTGCCTTTGGCACGCTCGTTTCAGATGAAGTAAAGTTAGTTGCTTGTAGTTCTCTGGCGTTTTTATAGAAATCGCATTTCTGTATTTTTTTAGTCGGGATATCACCACAATTTTCAATTACTTAATGAGTGGTGCATTAGGATAATTGCACAGTAATTTTGCAGTTCTTGGCTGCATTAGTTGTTGTTTTACTCGATTTTTCTTCTTTAAGTTTTGTTTTTTCCCCCCATTTTTTGCTCGCACAGAGCATAAAGAACAACAACGAAAATTTTCTACAACATCACACAACATTATCAAAAGTCTAAATGGTTTCTGTAACCCCCAGAGCTATGCTAAGATATTGTGTACTGTTCTGTTGTCCTTGGAGGATGAAGGAAATTGATCTTAGCGTAAGTGATTTAATAAGTTTGGTGAGAGCTCAAGCAAGTTATGCATTCTCTTGGAATAGTAGACTACGCGTCGATTCGTTACCAGCAACAACCTTAACTTAACGAAAAGTTGAGCTTCCACTCGACAATTTTGTGTCCTTGTAAAAATAAAAATTTCGAGTCGTAGGTGATAACAAATAATAAGTAATCGTATAGCCACGAACTGCTTCAGAACAAAGTATTTGTTTATCATTGTGAATTGCGCGCGCACCCACCAACGAAAAAGTAAGTTAAGGATATTAAATATACATGCCAAAACAAGAGGTATACGACCGCCCAGGTCATTACATTAAAATTGCTCTTGCAAATTTTACTGCATATGCCCACCAATGCCTAACAGTGGGAAGAATTCAATCTACATAACAACACCTTCAAAAATGGATTCAGGCTGGTTTCTTTCGACGTAGCACATAACGTAAAAGTGGAACTAGATTCCCAACTAAAGATACCCACAAGAGAACCCAGATTGATCACGTGGTAGTAAATGGAATGTATACCCCTAGAGTCGCGGACGTGTATGTGATTCGTGATGCCTACGTATACTAGGATCATCATCTTTTGCAGCTGAGATACTGGTATGCTCAATGTTAAGCAAAGCTAAAATCGTACGCATTCCAACACAAAAAAGGTTTGGCGTTACTAAGTGACATATCCTCATAATAACTACAGCCTATTCAATCCTGATGTTCCTGACATCGAGCAGCAACATACATATTCGATGACAAAATGTGATAAAATGTCATATTGTGGCAGAAATAAAGAATGTTGTGTATATGGCAATGCTGCAGGTATTTGTCATTCATGCTGTCCGCTAAAAGGAAAAGAGGGGACAGGATATCTTTTTAAGCGAAAGAAGCGATTGTGAAATATACAAAAATTTTAGAAAAATGGTGAAGCCTGAAATTCTGCTAAAAACAAAATTTGTATTGAAATTCCAATCAGGAGAACTGACTTACATACGAGCATATATATTCATCCAACATCATTCTGCGTTGATGCAAAAGTGTGAAGGGTGGGACGCTAAATTCTTTAAAAAATACTGTGTCATTTTCATTCGCACTACAAAGCTTGCTAAATGCCTGATGCATGCTGAATTATACTGAATTTAGTGCAATTGAACGGGAAGGTACGGGGGGTAAATTTTTTTAATTTGTATGCGAGTTACCAGAGAGGGCATGGTTATCCAGTTGACTTTTTAAATTTTCTTTTTAAAAGTTTAAATAACTTTGATCTGAAACTTAATGATTACGGTGGAAAAACTAAATTACTATTATTATGTGATTTTTTAAGATTTAAGTTTTTCAGGTTGGCAGCACTGGTTGGTAATGGCGTCCAAAAGTCATTTGTCAAAGTGAAAAGTGTACAGTATACTCTGTCATTTCATCATAGAAATACTAACAAACGAACAACGATTGCAAATCGTTGAAATTTAGTATCAAAATTCGTGCACTGTGACAAATGTACATCGTTTGATACGAACCATTTTATGGTCGTCATAATCGACCTGCTGAACCAACAATTCGTGCTGTTATCTCCAAATTTCGCACCAAATTTACTTTGTTGGACATAAAACCATCGGCTCGCATGCGTAAAGTGCGTAGCGAAGAAAATGACGAACGTGAATATCGATCGTGAAATGTCAATTCGTCGCCGTTCTCAGCGATTGGGCATGTGTTACTCAACCACAGGGAATATTTTTGCCCCAATGGCTGAGTTAAACTTGGTTGACTTATGGTTTCATCAGGAAGGTGCAACATGCCACACTGCTCGTGAAACAATGCATATGTTGAGAGATGAATTTGGTGAGCAGCTTATCTCTCGATTTGGCCCTGTGAGTTGGCCCCCAAGATCTTGCGATTTAACGTCTCTTGATTATTTCTTGTGGAGTTATGTCAAGTCGTTAGTCTATGTGGACAAGCCAAACACTATTGAAGCCTTACATGATAACATAACACGCGTTATTCATGGAATACAGGAAGGAATGCTCGAAAAAAGGACGAAAAATTGAACCTTCCGAACGGACATTTTGAGACGGAGCCGCGGACAACATTTACATGAAAATATATTTAAAAATTAAATGACAAAGACCAATTTATCAATTCCAATAAAAAGATTTTAATGTACGATGTAAATTTGAGTGTTTTAGTCGATTTTAAAAAAAAAACTTCGATTAAAAAATCACACTATATAAAGCACTTTTGAAATGCCGATAATTTCAGTTAGCTCGTACGGCCTTGTTTAAACTCTGCTACCTAGTATTTTACAGTCGTAAACGAAGATTAAGGAGCAGATTTTTTTAGAGTAGAATCTAGCTCGGCTTTAATATTGGTTGAACTGAGACCTTTCAAATGAAGATATTGAATTATCGAATTACATACCTCTACTGGTGACTAATTTTTTTTCATGTTTACAAATTCACTGAGATCGTTTACTTTTGACAAACAAAAATACTAAACAACGTAATGCCTTAAAACTTAAAGTTTTTTTAAAGGTTGTCATTTTTCACCAAATTTATTCAAATTAGGTTCAACAAATTGGAAGAATATATGGATTAAAATGATCATTTGTGTGGGAGGCCTCAGAAGGGGCGTAGTTTCCTGCCTTTCAGATATTGTAAAGAATTGACAAACAATATAAAGAAAATGAAGCAAGAGATGAAGATCTAGACCAATACAGCCGACTAATTAGAAACGATGAAGGATTGATTGCATTTCAAAAAGTCGGTCATTTTGTGTGGGGTATTCTGCCAAATTTGACTAAATTTAGCAACCGATTAAAAGATATGAAGCCTAGAAAATATTAGTCAAATTTACCATTTGCATAGAAGGTAGCTGAAGTGGCGAGATTGATACGTCAATTTTTTTTTTTTACTTTCACCAGAAATATGAGTAAAGCAATAGACGAAAATGTGGGTTGCTATAGGTTACAGGTGAGGAGTTATAAATGACTATCCAACCAGCCAGACAAGCGGACATTCCTCGTTCGACTTAAAAAATCGTAGAACGCATTTTGTCAAATGATACTTGGTCCCTGCTGGACATTGTATTTTTAAAATTTCAAATGTCATGAAAGTGGAAAAAGTAAGTATGACGGCTTTTGGTGTATTAGTCCCCATATTCGCAAGGACGTCATAATGTTAGACTTGCTCTGGAATTGGATTGCGAAACAAACGCTTTTGTGTTTGAGAAAATGTAAACACAACTCAATGAGCGCAGAACTAATTTGTTGCTTACAATGTGAACGCCTTACGAATGTATCGCTATCAATGTAAATGTACTCGTAACTATATTTAAATATATAACTTGTTATTTTAAACTCATTTTAATTTGGCAGTTGGTCATCAATTACACACTCTATGCATAGGATATGTTCTCTTTTACGATATATATTTACAGTAACATTACAGTCTTACTAATCATAGTGAAAAGTTATACCTTACATTTATTGTCCTTTGCCATAATTAAATGAAACGGCGCACTATCGATACTAATTATCCATTGCTGAATGAATTCTTACCACACCATCCTCGTTTCATTTAATGAATCTCAATATTTTACACACGATTATTCTTCCTTCGAGCCAGAACACATTTTGCCGTCTCTTAAGTAGAACCTCTATCGAATGCAATATTTTTTAATTAATTATACCTTTGCCAACCTTTTCGCAAGCACCTCAATCACCTCAAACCGCTACACAAAAATGGGTCATTTTCATTTATTTTCATCCAATCATAGACTTTTTACCTTGAATTTATTCTGAACTTTCATTCGTTTGTTCGTCCTTCCACGGCGTTCTTTTGGATTTTCGCGAAAATTAATCGTTATATACTTGAACCCAAAGATTTATTGCTTTGTAAATGTGAACTGCTGCACTAGGTGGAGAGGTAGATATACACGGCGCTTTCATCTCACATTTGTGTTGAGATTTCCGTAGTTTTTCCCAACCATTTTTCCACTACAATTCTCCGCAGTGTTGTGTGTCGTGCAATCTCGTTATTTATTGTTTATATATTAATCAATATCAGTCAGACAGGAATGAAAGAATATAAATATTTTTCCAAACGAAAGAACAGAAGATTTCTGTATGTATTTAACTGCACCTACGTATCGTACTCATACATACAAGTATGCAAAAGTACACATGTACAAATGTACGTAAATCCATGTAGATCTGTCCGTACGTATCCAATAGCCTCGACTGGCGCATAAATTTTCCCTGATTTCAATTATAAACTTCGACTCCTTTTTCATGTACGAGTATATCTGCAAAAATTACCGCACTTTTTTCGTATTAATTAATGGTACAAGAGGCAGAGACAAAATTGAATTAAACTTATTGAAATGTAAATTGCTAGACTATTTATGTCTTTAAATATAAGAAGGCCATTCCATAAGTTATAGACCGCATAAGATTTTTAATGGGAATGATCAATACACGAATTGACTTGCAAAAAAGGGAGCTTTGCAATGACACGGAGAAGCAAATAAATGGTGTCTTACCCACATTGGGATGGATTCCTATGAAATTTAGTCAAACCTGTC
Source organism: Philornis downsi (assembly GCA_019455685.1). Taxonomy (NCBI): domain Eukaryota; kingdom Metazoa; phylum Arthropoda; class Insecta; order Diptera; family Muscidae; genus Philornis; species Philornis downsi. The sequence continues at coordinate 1,347,919 of JAHXMU010000829.1, forward strand.
AACTTGATCGACCTTATAAAGAGTGTCCCAACAAGAACGTAAGATTTCAATTTGGCGTCATTCGAAGTGTCTTTGTTTGACATTTGAGCAATTGTTATTGTAGAAGTAGAAGGTACGAGGTTAGTAAAAATGGAAGCGCTACACGAATGAACAACGCATTCTCATTGTGAAATTGTTTTACCAAAATGGTGAAAGTTTTGCGGCTACAGTTCGCAAATTGCGATCAATTTGGCATCACAATAATGCTCCAAAAGAGTCAACTATAAAGAGATTAATGGATAAATTTGCCAAAACTGCATCTGTTACTGATGTAAAGACAACAACGCGTCTTCGACCAGGTCGATCGACCGAAAATGTCGCAGCTGTACGTGATGATGTCGCTCAAACCCATCCACCTCAATTCGACACCGATCTCAGCAAATTTGTGTCTCCAAATCCATTATGCAGCGAATTGTGACGAAAGATTTGCATCTTCATGTATACAAAGTTCAATTGACTCAGGAACTGAAGCCAGCTGACCATGGACAGCGAAGGGAGTTCGTTAATTGGGTATTGGAGAGACAACATGAAAATGCTGTTTTTACCGATAAAACCATCTTCAGTGACGAGGCCCATTTCCATCTTGATGGCTTCGTCAATAGGCAAAATTGTCACATTTGGGGTGAGGAAAATCCTCGAATGATTCACAAGAAGCAAATGCATCCTCAACGTATCACTGTGTGGTGTGGATTTTGGGCTGAAGGATTCATTGGACTTTTTTTTATGAAAATGAGGCATGTCAAGCGCAAACAGGCAATGGTGTTCGTTATCGTGAAATGATAACCAGTTTTTTCGTGTCTAAAATTGAAGAAATAAATGTCGAGGGCATGTAGTTTCAACAAAACGGCGCCACATGTCATACAGCCAGAGAAACAATTCAATTGCTGCATCAGTCATTTAAATCTTGCGTTCTTGTTTGGACACCCTTTGACCATATGCTTATGTTAACCGATTTGTAACATAAACTGAAATACGTTCATAACAAGTTTAACCACTTTGCCTGCAGATGTTGAACATGAATGGTTTGGTAGATTAACCACATTTATAGCTTTTTAAGCAATACATGCTGGATAACGCTTATATCAGTTGATTACAAAATTGATTAAAGGAAGACACCAATTATAAGCAGGATAACTGTGGTCTATTTTGATTTCCAACATTTTCAATACGGTGATCACATCACCGCCTATTTAAAAATATATTTATCTTTAACACAAATTGCTGACATCCTATTGCTGCTAACAGGAGATAGGAATAAAGATATGATAGAAAGAAAATTGCTAACAAAATATTAACACATAAAATGGCATTTAAGAATAATCACAAAAACCGATTTATACTTTATATGTATATGAAGAAACCAAGAGGTTTTTACGAAGGTACAGAAACGAAATTGTAGTTAAAAAATCGGACAAAAGTAATTACACAGTTATCATATATCGAGGTAAATGGAAGAATTACTAGAATGTAAAACTATAATACATATATAAAGCTAGCAGAATTGACTTCACCTAAAAATCTTTGCATAATGGATTTATCTAAAAATTAAAACATCGTATATCCAGATTTGATAAAACAAAGCTGACAATAAACTCCGCAGTTACACCTAGAATACATAGTTTACCCGAAATTTATAAACCAAACACGCCTTTACGCCCAATTGCTTACTCAAAATAAGCAAAATATATTCATGAGATATTGAAAAATATTATGTTGGAAGAATATGATATTAATATTTCAATTGAACTTTATAACAATACATATCGTTAGTCGACGGCACCTTTGGACGTTAAATCATTGTTCACCAACAAATCTGTACACTTAGCGATTAAGAACATTATGACTCAGTGGAACACAATTCGTAAACACATAAAAATTCCTAACAAACAATTCGTGAACTTGTTAAAACTAAATTAACTTAAATTAAAATATTTATTTTATTTATGGAGATACAAGGTGTCTGTCGGGAAGGTATACTACTTTGTTTATAATTTTTGATTAAATGAAAGAGAATGGATCTTATGTTGATAAATGTTTTATTTATTGTCGGCAATTATGTATAGAATACAACATCAGATAAATGTCCACCTCTCTTAGCCTCACAAATGCGACCCCTTTTTAGCACATTTTTTATTACATTCTCACATATTTCACGCGGTATCTTATTAATTTCATCACGAATAATTTGTTTGAGTTTCTCACGCGTTTCTGGTTTGTTTGCATGAACCTCGCTTTTCGAATATCCCCACAAAAAGAAATCCGGAGCAGTCAAATCAGGTGACCGTGGAGGCCAATAAACATCACCATTTCTTGAAATAACTTGTTGTGGAAAGAGGTCTCTTAGTAATTCCATTATAATCCTGACTGTATGCGATGTGGCACCGTCTTGTTGATACCACATGTTAATCAAGTCCAAAGTATGCAGTTGTGGCGTTAAAAAGTTTTCAATCATATCACGATATCGCTCCCCATTGACAATTACCGTTACGCCGTTTTCAGTCTCAAAGAAGTAAGGTCCAATGTTTCCTCCCGACCACTTTGCACACCAGAATGTTACTTTTAATGGATGTAAAGGTGAGTGATGAATAATTTGAAAGTTTTCCATTGCCCAGAACCGACTATTCTGTTTATTCAAATGAAAATATGCCTCGTCACTCATTATGATTTTTTCATGCAAATCGGGGTTGTCATTGGCGAGCTATAACATCCTATTGACATATTTACGACGGCGTAAATGGTCTTGTGGAAGAAGCTCCTGTGTCAGCTGAATCTTAAATGGAAACAAATGCAAATCCTTGTGCAAAATTGTGGCCAAAGTTGTTCTTTGAAGACCAAGCTCCTGAACACGGCATCAAAGTGAGGTTGATGGATTGTTTTGAGTACTTTCTTGAGCAGCAGCAATGCTTTCAGCCGATCTTGCAGTACGTTGTGGTCCATGCTTGGCCCTATCAGCTACAGACTCTCTTTCTTCGAAATCATTCACTACACGATAAATAGCGCATTTCACCTAACTTTCTCATCGTCACAGTAATCGATGACTGATTTTGATAAAATATTTTAACGATTAAAACACGTTGGTTCCTCGAATATTTTTCCATAATAAATTTGCCACGTCTTCACTTCACGACTGCTAAATATGAACTGTCAAGACTAATGTTTACTAAAATGATGGCAAAACAAGATAGTAGCTTCCGGACGGACATCCTGTATTTATATATAGAAATTATAAACAAATGTCAGAGTTTCATATACTCGTAGAGCTGCCAAAATATTGAAGAGGAGAAAAAATTGCCTACATGCAAATTTAGTTGCATATACAGGGTGGCGCACGAAGCGTGCTACAAACACAAAATGTAATCACTTTTCTTTGGTGAGTAATCGGCAGATTTTTTCTATTTGACAGGCTACTATTTAGATTTATTAGAATAAATGCTTGGGATAACGAAAAGAGGAATTGATGACTATTGCGGTTGATGACTATTTTAAAGATTTTGACAGTTCCTACTATAAACAGGGTATTGAAACTATTGAATATCGCTGGAAAGAAGGATTATATTAAAAAATAAACACAATTTTTCCTAACTTTTTTTATGTTTTCTTTGTTAAGTCGGCTAGTTTTAGTATCGCCTTCGCATTACCTTTTTCATTATTATCAATATTTTTACGTATTTCCTCGGATATTTCTGGGGCCGTTATGCAACTACATTTCAGTGAGAAGATTATTTTGGTTCAAAGATGGTTCATATATTTGTATTTAAACCACCTCCATTGAATATATCGGTGAAAAATCAATAAAAACAAAATTCATCCAAAAAATATATTTCGCACAAAACTTGATTTTCACAAAATTGCAGTTTATCTAACTGTAAAAACCAAAATATGTAATCTTTTTCAAAAAGCTCGATTGGTAAAAAAAACATGGACATGCTACAGAAATTTTAACCCATATGGCACAGATATACGAATCTAGTGCTGCCAATACTACAATACAGTACTTATAACAACAGTGCACATTCCCTTAAAATATATATATACATATATATATGTATATGCATATATATATATATTTATGAATAATATATATATATATATATATATATATATATATATATATTTTATTTTTTTTTTTTATTTTTTGTAGAATAAAACCAATTTATCCGATATTTTTCCTAGTCGAATAATCGAAAACCGGATTTTTTAAAGAAGCAGAATACACCAATACCCCGGTTCGTGTCACTTCAGTTTGCGTCATTTCGAAGATGCTTCTTTTTAAAAAAATCTATTATTTCGAAATTGCGTCGTTTCTGCTTCAATTTGCGTCACATGACTTCGAAGTTGCGTCGTTAGTGCTTCGATTTGCGTCGTTAATATGATAATGTTTGTACAAAGTTCAAATAAACAAAGGGAATTCCCGTTTAAATTTAATGTAATTAATTATGTCAAGATTGTCTGCTGTTTGCTAGTTGAAAGGCCGTTGTCATAGTATCAAATTACATTTGTTGAAGTTAAGCTTAATTTACATCCTTTGGAGCAATGAGTCAAAAAAGCAAGCAAATAAGCTTAGATCAAAAACTAGAAATTTTAAAACGTTTTAAATCGGGGGATTCATATCATGAATTCCTTATTGTTTATTTTAATATTAATATTTTTGTTATGTTTTTTTCATGAACTTTTACTGTTATATTTTTTATTTAATAAAAAATATTTTCAAAAAAAAAATAAAAAAGGTGTATTTTTTATTAAAAATTCTATTTTTTTAGCTAAAATTATAAACCAAAGAACCAATTACAAGAAAATCAATAAAAATTTATGAATTTTGCGTCGTTTCGATTGCGTCACATTTCTCCGATCCCAATCAGCGACGCAAACCGGGGTATTGGTGTAGTAGTAGTACTTAAACACTGTACTAACCGTTCATATCATAAATCCTTTCATATTCTAGCATATTAAGCTAAAAATATACATCCTATAAACAACATTTTTCTTTTTTTTTTTTTTTGAGATAATACATTTAATTTTGATATCGGCATTTTCAAATATTTATGTATTTACATACACATATATGTATAGTACATACATACATATATTCACAAATATTGCGCAATTTATAATTGATGACTTTTGCTACCATTAGAAATGCACGCGATGTTTTGATGGCAGCTGTGCGATACTTCATTTTCCAACCGGATGCTGGCAAAAAGGAAACAAATTCCGTCATTGACAATAGCAACAACAACAACGTCACATATCGTATATCATAGTTTTGTGTTTGTGGCAAAGCATTTGTACAGTTCTTTTTTTCACTCTATCCAAGATCGATATAAATGAATGTTATTTTATTAGTTAAGCCATAAAATTGTGGAATATTTACAATCGCGGTTTTTCGTCTAATTGTTTTATTTGTTATCTCTTTGCGGTCGCCATCAAAAATAAAGAAAGACAAAAAAAAAAACATAAAAATTGTGCAAAAAAAGCAAAAATTATGATATTCTATTGACAAACGAAATATTGGAAAAACACAATTGTTTTGGATTAACTGGTATCATTGATATATTTATATAAAATATAAAACTGAAATGTTACAAAATATGTATTGCCACGATAAAGAACAGTAACAACAATAGATTCAACGTATTAAATGTGATATATCATTGGCTTAGAGTAAAAAAGGAAATAAGTCCATATGTTTCCTTTGCATAATTCTTTATTTAAAATTGTTATCCAAGCTTTAAAAGCGATAATTATTTAAGCAGAAATTGGAAATAGCATTCAGTGCGACTTTGTCGACTGGAATTAACACGTTGATATATTTAATAATATTTAACGCATATTTTTGTAAACTTATTTGCCAATTTTGTACACAGAAAGACACAAATAAAGAAAAACAAATTCTTATTTCGGTTTTTAAACCATTCTAAACTAATGATATATACATACCCTTGGCCTTTACATTGCTTTCCGGAAAGTGGGGACATCTATCAAGTTGTTTCTTTAACCAAGAACCTCTGCACATACTTTTTTTATCATTGTTAATGACAGACAGCATAGGTATTTGCATACAGCATCGAAAAACAAACCTCTAGAATGGCAAGAGACACCTTCTTTGGCCGCATCTACTGTAAGATTTTTATTAGGCGTTCCAAAAATGGAATGTCCGTTCTCACACTTCTTCTATGTAATGAGTATGGAATGTCTTACAGTTCAGTATCGAATTTTAGTCGACAAATACTTACTCTTGATAAATCTTGAAATGTTGATATCTTGCCAATTCTGATACAGTAACGTTAAGCGCCAGCTAATTTCCTACGCCCACAATTATGTTAAGATAATCGAACTCAAACTTCTTAATACTCAACACTCGCTAGGCTCTCATCTGAAGGAATGAAGGTATATATTATTTGGCAAAAATGTTATAGCCAGGAGGAAAAGCATCTAAAGTGCCAAGAATCTTTTGACCAAACGTGTTGCATGACTTTCAATTCAATTAAGCGATATCCATCTGTCTGCCTAAATACCTATCTGATAGGGGAGATAATCTTTATTCACGGATATATCTATGAAGCTTCTAAATATTTGACACAACCCAATATTTTGCCAGATTATAGTCGATTATCGTAAATGATTAAACATTTCCTAAATACAGTTTTCTCCTGTAACATAAAAAGCAATAACATACATTTTTGGGCTTATAGCTCGACATACAAATGACCGATTTAACTCACACATTCTTAGATTCATATCTTATTTCAGCTACATTAAATTTAGTGAAATTTAATATACGATAAGCGTTTGCTGAAATAAGATCTAAAATGAAAATGGCATTGTAATTCTCTTTTATGCAAGCTGAACTTGATTGATACCTACAAATTAGCTAATTTAGCAAAAATCAATTGTTCCTCTATGACTTTTAACCGGAAAAGCCTTTAGTAATTTACCATTTTGCCACTTTTACCCCAGATTAACTCAGATCATTTTTTTGGTAAGGACCTAGCAAATTTATCAATTTCTGAGTCGTTGCACATTTTTGCACCAATGTAAAAGGACGTTGGGTGAAGATATCTAAATATAGGGTGATTTTGTAAGATCTAAGTTTTTCAGGTTGGCAGCACTGGTGAGTAATGGCGTCCAAAGGTCATCTGTCAAAGTGAAAAGTGTACAGCATACTCTGCCATTTCATTATGGAAAGATGAACAAACAAGCAACGATTGCAAATCGTTGAAATTTATTATCAAAATTCGTGCTGTGTGATAAATGTGCATCGTTTGATACGACCATTTTATGGTCGTCATAATCGATCTGCTGAATCAACAATTCATGCTGTTACCTCAAAATTTTGCACGAAATTTTGTTTGTTGGACATAAAACCTGCGACTCGCATGCGTAAAGTATGTGCCGAAGAAAATATTGCAGCCGTAGCGACCAGTGTTAATGACGGTCTTGAAATGTCAATTCGTCGCCGTTCTCAGCGACGTCGATGTGGGTTTGAAAGCCTATAAAATGCAATTCACGCAAGAATTGAAGCCGAATGACCTACCACAACGTCTAATTTTTGGTGAATGGGCCTTACAAAAGCTCATTGAAAGTCCGCTGTTTTATCGAAAAATTGTGTTCACCGATGAGGCTCATTTCTTGCTGCACGGATATGTAAACAAGCAACTCTGTCGCATCTGGAGTGATGAGCAGCCACATGCCATACATGAATTACCGATGCACCCCAAAAAATAGCATCATTGGTCCATTTTTCTTTAAAGACGACCGTGGAAGAAACGTTACCATAAACGGCGGACGATATCGAGCCATGATACGCGATTTTTTTTTTACCCCAATTGGCTGAGTTGGACTTGGTTGACATGTGGTCTCATCAGGACGGTGCAACATGCCACACTGCTCGTGAAACAATGGATATGTTGAGGGATGAATTTGGTGAGCTGCTTATCACTCGATTTGGCCCTGTGAGTTGGCCCCAAGATCTTGCGATTTAACGATTTCTTGTAAGGTTATGTCAAGTCGTTAGTCTATGTGGACAGGTCGAACACTATCGAAGCCTTACAGGGGACATAACATGCGTTATTCGTGGAATACAGGCCGAAATGCTCAAATAGTGACGAAAAATTGGACCTTCTGAGTGGACATTTTGAGACAGTGCCGCGGACAAGATTTACATGAAATTATCTTTAAAAATTAAATGACAAAGACCAATTTATCGTTTCTAATAAAAAAATTAATATATGATGCAAATTTGAGTGTTTTATTCTATTAAAAAAAAAACTACGATTAAAAAATCACCATATAATATTAACACGTACATCTGGCTCAAATTTCTGTACTGTTTTTCTGAATCCGATTTTAGCAACTAGAAATTCCAAATAGAAGTTCCAAAATCCCATAAAGCTTGCTGTACGCACTCTTGATGGTAAACTATGTTGTTATAAGCATGTCTTTCTATCCGTCCGTGTCATGTGTGTTGGTACATCCCATCCATAAGCAATTTAAGTTCGAAATTGTGTAAAACCGTCTCATATATTTTCAACATTTTTACTATTTATTAGAAGAATCATACCGATGTATAATGTAGATACTGCGCGGACAAGACTATTGAAAAATATTTAAAAAAATATACATAACATAAAAACGTATTTGGAATAGCGGACAAAATCGATATACAATATATGGTAAACCCCCAGTTATCTGACAGTGCGCCTTTACCACATCCTCTTTACTAAGAATAGCAGATGACACGATTGGGTGAAAAAAACGCTTATCCATACAAGCACTGATTCCCACTTTGGAAAAGTAGACATTTAAGAAGTTTTTTTGCTTTTTCATCCATTAACTAGAAGACACGTATAGTGGTTGGAAAGGGAAAGGGCCACCATAGTTCATAATTTTTTTAAGCCATCGACATGAAAGTGAACTGAATTATAACAAAAATAACAAAAAATATGCCCACAAATTATGCACAGCATAGTGCTTTGAATCGCGGATTTATTGAATTCAATATCCTAAATGGGATTGCAGGAAATGAATACCCAACTCAACACCTAGAGTTTTGTACGAGTATGTCTAGAAATACCTTTAAACTGTTTCTTTTTAGATATTTAAAATAAAATAATTTACATATTTGCTTAATTTTCTTGAAATATGTCAATGTCAATTCTTAGTCTGTAAGGATTTATATGTCCATAGGCCTAAATAAATGAAATGAATATTGGCTAGAAACCCGGTCATAAGAAGGGGCTACTTTTGACTATTTTACACACGCCGGTCACGACGTACCATAATAGCGGGGGTTATCTATGCAGGGTTTCAAACCCGCCGATCTGGCAAGGCTATCAGCTGTGAAATATCTGTTTTCTGAAATGTTATTTATTTTGTGAAGAGTTTGCCGTTTACGAATGTGAATCATTTAACAACCAAAGTTTATGCATTCGTAGTTAAAACTTACTATAAAAGTGGGATTCAAACGTGGTCACTTTTCGTGCATTACGGAGTGATTATGGTCGTCATAATCGACTTACTGTGTAAGAAATTGACAAGATTATAAAAAAATTTTGAAGAGACTAAAAGCGCTACAGATATGATCGGATCTGTGCATCATCGCAATGTATACACTGCCGAAAATATCGCTTCTGTTAGTAAAAGTGTGGTGGACAATCCGAATTTGTCGATTCCACGATATTCTCAGAAATAGAGCGGGCCTATGTTATGGTTCATTATGGCATATTTTGGATTTGGTTTTGCACTTCTATCTATATAGAGTCCAACTCACACAACAATTAAAATCGGCTGATTGGCTGGTACAACAACAGACTTTCAATGCTGATTTTTCGAATAAAATTTTCTTCAGTGATGAAGCTCCTTTCTCACTCAGTGGTTACGTCAACAAGCAAAATTGTCGCATATGGGGCTCGGATAACTCAGAAGTGATTGTGGAAAAACCATTGTATCTGAAAAGCGACTGTTTGGTACGCATTATGGTCTGGAGGTGTGATTCGCCGTATTTTTTTTTTTTTTAATTGACGCTGAAAGAATCGTTACCATCAATTCGAAGTGCTGCTGCCGTATGATAACCGACTTCTTTGTGACCTGCTATTGAAGATTATGAACTGAGCAATATATAGTTTTAACAAGACGGTGCCACGAGCCACATAACACGACCGATTTTAGCTTTATTGGGTGAGAAGTTTCCTAAGAGCGTAATTTCACGTTTTGGCGACAAAAACCGCCTTCACGCGGATAATCTCCAAAAGTTGCAGCATTCGAAAACCTACATTCGTTAAGTTATAGCCAAGATACCGCCCGAAATATGCGAAAAAGAGGTTGAAAATTACCTCAAAAGAATTTATTGCTGTAACCAATCCAAAGGCGGTCATTTAAATGACATTATATTTCGTACATAATGGCAAGATCCAAGCATTAGAACGAAATAAAACTTTTATCGAAATCATAGCTTTATACGAGTATATGTTTTATTTAACTTTACTTTCAAAATCAAAAAAATGGATTACCCATTACCATATCGAAGCATAATCAATCATCTATTGAAAAAGCCAGGACATTGGCATTAAAATCTGTCGGGACGAAGGTTATATATTTTCCATCATGCATCCTATCCCATCCTAACTGAAGCTATTGATCTCGACGATATTTAATTTCAATATGAAGATGCTACTTACTATTTACCCGTTGAAACCATGGCATCATTGCCAGAACAGTTCGATGAATAAATATTTTCACGCCTGGAATTGACCGTCCTAGACTTTGAACTGCATGCAGTTTACTACTATCGATTATGGGGTTTGTAAAAAATAACTAAAAGAGCTTTACCATTGCGCTCTTCTTCTCCAATTCGTCAAACCAAATTTTGACAGGACTTCAGACACATCTTTTTGATATCATAAGAATACACTAGCGTACTGTCACCTTTTCCCATTATCAAAATATAGGTATAGTCAATGCTGCTTACTTGGAAAATATTTTGATTGTTTAAAATCGTCTTGCAAACCTAAAGTAAAAGTTAACACTCGCGCCCATATTTGTAAATGAGTAAATTAACGAAGTTTTTATTCAAATTGGACCATGTTTTGATTATTTTCCTGAAATTTAAATCCACCTATCAATAATGGTTATTAAAGAATTTTTTTTTTGTTTCGTCGCCATAAGAAACCCCGTCCTCAAACTAAAACAACAAAAATCAACCTTTCCTTCCGACTGGAGATATAGGGGCAACAACAAAAATAATTTCCTCGACAACCATATCTGAGATGATGGCTACAAAGGGTAACAGTACCCCAGTACTATGATGGCATAATAACAAAGCCACAATCGCACCCGTAAACATCCAGAAGAAAAAACACGCAAATCGACATCTAGAATAACAGACCAAAAGGCAAAGAGCAAAAATGATTCAAATAACATACAAAAGAACAAAAACACAAAAAAAACATGGAAAAGGCAACAAACCCAGCAGACAGACTCAATATGGTTTATGAGCGGTGTTATAGCTTTACCAGCACCTAACTTGACCATCGGGATGAGTTGAAGCCACAACAAAAATGATAATGGCTACAAGATGACTACTTGAATTTCCCTTTACTCTAATTCGGGTTTTCGATGATACTGCTGCTGCTTCGTCATTTGTTTTGATGGCAACTGGTAGTTTTCCTTTTATGTTTATGTTGGACAGTGGGAGATTTTGTTAGCATTTGAAAGAGGAATCTTAGTAAAATTTTACTTTAGTGTTACCTCCATAAAATAAAAATAATTGAGAAAGCACTGTAAGAAGCCGATTTGCAAATTTAAGTTCTGCTCTTGGAATCGTGCGTATTTTACAGAGTATGAAGGACGGTGGCCTCCAACTTACTCGTCAGGTAAATCATCGGATAGCTAATTTTTAAAATCGGAACCGAATACATGTAATATATCGTTTTTACAATACATATCTTCACCCAAAGTAATCAAGGTATACTCGTATATCATTTGCTACGACAAAAATTTAACAACCAGAAGAAAGCGTTTAAAATACCTTTTGCCCAAATTTTGTTGTATGACTTTTAAAGTCGGTTTAGACATAAATAACTACAAATCGTTGTACAACTTCTTAAAGTTTGACTCAGACCAATATTTTGCCAGATCGTAGCCGAAGTTTGCAATTAGACCATATCGCCCCATCTGGTAGCTTCCACTAAATTGACCGAATTAACATATAAGATTTATATCTTTCATTCAGAACCAGTGAATTAAACCAAACTTATCAGACAGAAAGTATTTACTGAACTTAGCTGTAAAAATAAAAATGCACTGATTTTTTAAATTCAATCCTTTTTCTATAAATTTCTTGTCGCTCAAAAATTGACTGAGTGCTCACATACCATATATAATATCTCATCTTTTCAGTTGCACTAAATTCTGTCAAACTCAGTAAACATTAAGCAGTTCGTAAACTTTTTGTTGTGAATGAAGCGTTGCCATGCCAAAATTCACTTTGGTCCCTGTAACTCCTCATTCGTAAACCGCAGTAAATCGTAAATCAACTACATTCTCCTCCCACACGGACGACAGATTTAACTAAGAGTTGATTTAACCCCCAGAGTAGT
>JAHXMU010000829.1:1370063-1450887 GCA_019455685.1 Philornis downsi
TTTTTTTTTAAAACATGGGTCCGTCGAATATGGGCAACCCTGTATAATAAAATAATTGAAGAATCGTCTTATCGTGACGTATTGAAGGTGCACAAAATATGTCCTAGTCCTAAGTTTTCTAATGCACGAACGGCTGAAAACTTTCGACCAATTTCAATATTGCCTGTTATTGATAAGATTTTGAGAATCTGACATTTGAACACATCACAGCTTACAGCGATGTAAATAAAATTGTCTTTGAAAGGCAATACGGGTTTATAAAGGGTACAAGTACTGGAGATGCAGTTATTTATGTTATAGATTGTATTTGAGGTGGTTTGGATGCGGAATACGGAGGTGTTGCCGGTGTGTTTTACGATTTGTCGAAAGCTTTTGATCTAGTTGATGATGATATATTAATAAGAAAACTTGGAGTTTTCGGATTTTCTCGTGAAACACAGCGATTGTTTCAGAGCTATTTAGAAAATAGACAGCATTTCGTGCAGGTTGGATAGAATCAAAGCAATGAACATGTTGTAACTTGTGATGGTTCACAAGGTAATGTACTAAGGTCATTATTATTTAAATTATATATTGATGACTTGTCAAAAGTATGTTTTAAATGCAAATTATACATGTTTGCAGACGACATATGATTACTTTATAATTATAATTATCCTTTTGTACTGCCAACACAAATAAAATATGATGCTGCGATTTTATGTGAATATCTAAGAGTGAATAAACTAGTTTTGAATGCAAGCAAAACTAAGGTCGTGAGATTTAGACCAAAACTTTCTATTAATGATACAAATATGATCGCACATGTTGATGGTAACGTGATAGAAGAATCAGAAAGCGTGCGTTATTTAGGAATGTGCCTTAACTATAATCTGTCGTGGGATAAAACACATCATAGTCCTAAAGTTCAAAATATCGTTAGGATCTAGAATTTTGTACAAATTTAAGAACAAATTAAATGTAAAGCTAAAGCTAATGCTATATCAGTCGCTGATACACTCTCATTTGACGTATCTTCCTTTCGTGTGTGCATGTAAGTCCACCACCAGTCTAAAAGCTCTACAATCGGCACAGAATAAATCTTTAAAAACTGTTTTTAATCTACCTATGAGATTCAGTACATCTTCCTTATGTAAAGATCATGCCACAAATGTTTTACCTGTTAAAGGATTATACAAACAAAAACTTCTGCTCTATGTCCACAAATCAATAAATGGAAATGGAGTCTTTACAACATCCTTTCATAGAAATAAATGATACACCCCAAAATCAACCCGTCAAGCAATGGATTTAAATGTCGTGCTTTGTCGATTAGAGTTGACTAAGCAACGTGTTACATTTGCCGGACCATTTGAGTATAATCAATTGCCAGTATACTTGAAAAAACTTCACTTTTATCAACTTTTAAAGTCCAATTAAAAAAAATATTTGATAGATACTTTCGAAATGCTTCTTACTTAGTTCTTTTTATCTCACATATTATTAAATATTTTAATGTTAATATTTGTTATGGTAGTATTATATGAATGGTTTTAGTTGCCTATTAGCCTCTATAAAGCCAATCTGGCGCTGAGGCAATATTATAAAAAAAATTGTAGTTATCTTATTAAACTGTAATAAATAATTTATTAAAAAAAACCAGGACCTACGTCCTTTTTTCGGTAGCAGTCTTTCTTAGACCTAATTAAAAATATATGTTATACTACTGTGTCCAGACCAGTTTTCAATTTAAATTAAGAAAGTATGTCGATTGGTAGCACAATGGTAGACATTTATGCCAAATTGTACATCATAAATATCATTGGAGTTTAAGCTATGCATGCTTTTATGGAGTGCACAAAGTAATTTTGGCGCTTTTTTACAATATTTGACTTTTGTTGACCAAATAACTTGTGTTAAATTTAGTTTACGAAATGAAATTTCTGAACCAGAAACATTTAGAATGTTACAGAAGGCCTTTGTTTTTTCGAAAAAAAAAAAAAATGTTAGCAAGTTACATAAATAATTGAATATGAGGCCGAAAGCGAATTGAATGATCATGATTTGGAACGATCATGAACCTTTACCGATCAAAGTGGCATATAACAAATCTGAGAGTAGGTCATCAAAAACTGCCGATTAAAAATTAAGCATGTTGCTGATGACATTGGCGTCTTAAATCCATCAGCGAAGTCTATTTCAAAAGACGCGATTGGTATCAAAAAGGCTCTGAAAACCACGTCTACAAATACAAGATTTTGTGCAAAATATCACCAATTAACCATTAGGAATCTTAGAAGCATCCCAATTTTGGTACCAAACACTCGATATTTTCAAAATAGGCCATCGAGTTAAAATCTGCGGATCAGACAATACCATTTTGCGAGATATTTTAGACCTCAGAAGCATGTCGATTTTGGTACCAAACATTCGATTTTTTTAAAAAAAGACTGTCGACTTAAAATCTGCACGTTATGTATAACTTTAACCTATCCTTATGAATCGGAAACAACGGATCAGGCGAGTGAATACCGTATAAGATGAAGCAAGGCCAAGAAGATCGGCCAAAGTCCCTCAAAAATCAAGGTTGTGTTGGCAACAATATCTTTCGATTGTGGTCGTATTTTGCATTATGAGTTTCTTTCCATGACCTCACAGTTATAACTTTTATTGGAAAAAAAGTATTTTTTAAGAGTTGTTTGTGATTTTTATTATAATTATTATTTCGATTTTTTTTTATATCTCTCCGAAAATAACAATTCATTTCGAAATTTATTCGATCGCTCAGAAATAACAATTATTTTTGGTTTACATCTTTCATTTGTCATTAAAATTCTTCAATTCTTCTCTTATTCAAGACCTTTTGAAATTAAAATCAAAAATAGAAATCAGTTCATGAATTTTTCAAATCACAAATAAAAATCAAACTAAGTTATTTGTATTTTTGTAATGAAATATGGCTACAAATAAAAATCTTTTGTTTCTGTAAGTATGCAAAAGATTCTGAATTTACTTCAAATTAAATACGTTGGCATACTAGGTAATCAAAGAGAGACAACTGCATCAATGCTTTTACCTATAATTACACTGTGCGATAGAAAATCAATTTCTCATGTTGATGACCTCTTATGATTCTTCTACATCTTATTAGAATACGTATATATGAATCCGAATATATGGAAAATTGGAATATGTGTAATTAGAATATGTGGAAACAGACTGCCAATTATGGAAAACATTTTTATCGATAACCTGATAAGGAATGTTTTAAGCGTATTTTGAGCAGTTACAACATAGTCAACTATAGAAATGCTGAAATACAGCATTTCTAATGGAATGCGAAAATGAAATTTATTGCAATTCTGTGCTTTGATGCAACGTTGAAATTGTTTCCAATCAGGTTCATAGCAACGATGACATCTTTATACTGGAAACATTATTCAAAAGTTGAGCCATCCGTTAACTCTTTTAGAGTTAGTTTGGCTTTTTTTATTTTATTTTGGGCTATCTTAATTGTGAAATTGAACTTTCACAAGAAGATTTATATGATGATAGTGATGAATTGAGGAATATAATGCATAAAATAATGGATTACAGCCCAAAACCAGTAGATTTAACATGAATGTCATCAAATATCGGGAGGAAAAGCAGTATACTAATTGATCAATCGAAATATGTGTGTCAATTTTTATTGATTTTATTGGCAATGAATAAGAGTGAGTATATCTTCATTACAACAAGCTATACTGTTCGCCTTTCTACTTATTTTTTGAGAACAAACAAAGGAATTAATTATGACCATGCTTTTGCAGTGTCTTTTCTGGACCAAGTACACGTACATGTTTCTGACTCCAAGATTGTAAAGAATATATATAAGAATGTGATCAAGAATATATATATACATTTGTTCAATTTGCAATAACAATAATGCCGAATAAGGCAAAATACTTAAATTGTGGATTATGGATTAAATTTATGGATTCAAAAAGTAAGTCTTGAGAAGTCTTTTACACTTCACCGAAAAAAATTGAAAGCCTGTTTCTAAAAACACGAATCACTCAATTTCTTCTCGGATACCTATTTGTGTTCGTCTTTGTAATTTTACGGTTTGGACAGTTTTTATTTTTACTAACTAGGGTTACCATAAAACTACTACCTTTGTGTGAACTAATATGGAGAAATGTTGAAAAAATATGTAACGGTTCGAAAACTTTCATACAAATACCCTATTAAACAGGTGTTTTGTTCATAGACGATTCATACGTCTAACATTTTGAATGTTTTATGGAAACAGACTTAAAGCCTTAAACTGATTTTTATTTTTTATTTTTTTTTTTTTCTTTTCTTTTTTTGTGTGTTAAAATAAAATATATGTATGTATGTATCAATCATTTATTCGAAGACTGAAAAAATAGAAATCGAAAATATCCCTTATGTTTGGATAAGGAAAATAACTTTCGTTTCCGAGTTATATAATAAAAATAAGAAATAATTATAACTTGTATAGTAAAAATTAAAAAATACACATTTATTGCAAAATTAGATAGATAAAGTCCTAACTAATGTTTTGTATTTCTAGCAAATTTTTTTCGCTGATTTTTTAAACTCAAAATCCATCAATATCCGTTATTTTCGCTCTCTGCTTATGAGCATATTTCCCAACCTATGTTGATAAGAATAAAATGGAACAATATGTAAATATTCACTTCCTTTTGTTTTTTTTTTTCAGAATTTATTATCGCCACAGCTTCCATATCAAAAATGTTAATAAAGTATCAGGTCCAATTTTCTTAAAAACGAAATATGTTTTTTATACATATACAAAATTTAAAATTTGCTATAAAATGTAATAAAAACCAGTCCCAAGGAACGATATATTTTGTTAGTAAACTCAAAATTTATTTTTGAATTTTTATTTAGAAACTTTAGAGACAGCAGGGAACAAACGAATAAATGAGGCAAATGTCTATCAATTAATTAGGTTTTAATTGTCTGAGTATGCAAGAGTTACACATAAAATCATAAAAAACTTTAAAAAGCTACAGAAACGGTTACAGACGGAGTTTATATTTCGGTTGAGCCGGTTGCCATGTTGGGAGCTTAGAGTGTAAAGTTGGGTCAAATTCAACAGCTCGGACTCACGATATGCAAACCCTTATTGCTGGTTGAACATTTCTTTTTTTGGCTTTAAACCACAGGGCACACACACACACTAAGCTAGCAACTTCATATATCGTATTCAAATTACGTTAAAATGAATACACCTACAGGATCATTTGTTTACTCGTCCACTTGCCGATATTACTAAAAATTTGAATATTTCATTCCGATACTACGACCAGGAACACATTCCTCTACCGCCAAGATTTTTAAACTCATTTTAAGCTACCACCTTATAGCAAAGAACAAGACCATTTATTCTCTATGTATCACTTGCAACTCATTTAATATATTCAAGATCTTTTTTGTATTGTGGAATTTATACAGCATTTTCAACTTTTTTATTTATGTTAAATACAAAAATTTAATCTACTTGAAGGGCATCCATTAAAATGTATACATAGAAAAAAAAGAGGAGCTCGGATGAAATTTGCTCCCAAGCCTTTGCAATTTGCAACGACCATACACACTTGCACGCATTCCAGTAGTCTACTTCAACTTCTTCTTGGGGCGCAAGTTGTTGGTGTGTCCACACTTTTTCTTGCGGCAGTTGGTTGCACGGGGATGGAGACGAGCGTAGCACTTGCGGCAGATCATCTTGTCGCAATTGTATTTTTGGGCCAAGATACGCAAAGACGGTTCAATGATACCACCGCGAAGACGAAGCACCAAATGCAAAGTAGATTCCTTTTGGATGTTGTAGTCAGACAAAGTGCGACCATCTTCCAATTGCTTGCCAGCAAAAATCAAACGTTGTTGATCTGGTGGTATACCTTCTTTGTCTTGGATTTTGGCCTTGACATTCTCGATGGTGTCGGAAGGCTCAACTTCCAAAGTGATGGTCTTGCCGGTAAGGGTCTTGACGAAGATCTGCATTTTTCTACAAAAAGAAACAAAACAAGCACATTAATTATTATCACGAATCACATAGACGCTTCTGTTTTAAGCTGGAAATAAATTAATTTCCACAATTTCCGTTTCTTTTTGCCAGCGCATACATGCTTTTAGGTTATGTTTACTGTTTTTCAAAAATTTCAATTTATCACTTTATTTCTCAAGATTTCCTTTGAAATTCATACATTCACATTCAATAATTACGTTCAGGGTAAAGTGGAATATGTTTTTATAACCTTCTACCAGCAATTTCACAATTTAACGCAAAAAAACTTTTTCTTACCAAGAGAAACGTGCAGTCAAATTCTAATCAAAAGTAGAAAAGGAAATTTCCAAGATGGTGGGAAATATTTTTGACATTTTTGGGTATAGGCAATTTATACGCCAATTGTAGTGTTGCCAACCACAATTATTGTGGCATACAATAGAAGCGAAATACCAGAGGTCGGACATATTTACAAATTTAATTTGTTATTAAAATAATATACAAATGTTAGTAGTGTGCTTATCCACACTTCCAACCATTATCTTAATATATATAAATAAATAAGGTGGGCCTAACATTATTTATCAATATTGCTTAAAAAACTTGTATCGTTTTAATCCTGAAAATTAATATATGTACCTCATCACAGCGTTCTGTGGTGAAATATTTATCACAGATACATATATATATTTGAATTCTGGTAAAAAATTTAATATTTTCTTGCGCATTGCCTCAAATATGAAATTTTGTATTGTTTTCGAAAAAATGTTTTCGGAATGATAATGTTGTGCTAAAAATCAGTTGCTGTTTTTTTTTTCGTTAGTTCACATTTTTTAGTTATGTACTTAAAAATAGTATCTGATTAAAATATATGTTGAATATAAGAGCTATTTCTTTATGATCGCTCCGTAATATTTTCCGTTAGCGATTTATTGTTGATACTTTTTGTATTACGTAATGAATTACAAATAAATGAATATTTGAATAATGAATAAAGAGGAATAAACACAAGCAACAGCTTACAAATGATTTATATAGCATAAAACAAAAAGATATAATTTTTAAATCAGGAAACGATTTAAAGTTGCTTGTTGGGGAAATTATAAAATGGCTACATTCAAACCGCATTTCAGTTTTCTCCAATGACCAAACGCTTTCAGTTAGTATCTCATATGTTATTATGATACCTCATATATTATACCATGAGATAAAAGCCTCTCCTTAAAATGTACATCAATCGATTTATGACATACAGAATATAAACATAACATAGCATCTACAAGATAAAGGACATAATATGGAAACAAGCTGCTGATTTTGATGTGAGGCAAACTAATATCCCAATTAAATAGTGTTCGTATAAACAATCGCCTTCACAATGAAAACAGGCAGAGTCGGCTAAAATGTATATGTTGAAATCCACTTGCCAAAAAGATTTTGTACATTCCTTATAAGATAATATTACAAATTACTAACACTATTAATGGTAAAAAGCTACAAAACTTACCTTATTTCCTATTATTCAGCTCCTTTCTACATAAAATAGTTTTTGAGCGAAGCAAATCTGGATTATACACATTAATTAGATTATTCAGTTAATATACAATTTGTAACAAATTTCCCATTTTAATAAATTTGTCCGAAATTAGTCATAGTCTACATCTTTTTATATTGTACATTAACCGCTGTTAAGCAATATCAAATCACTTCGAGATGGTTACGAAACTGAAGATTACGTACAAATAACAAAATCATAACGTTACTTTATTTCATGTATAATTAATTTCAATGTATAATTATTAAAAAAAACGAAAACTTTTTTTATTTAAATAAACTTGCTAAATTATCTTTTTCATTAGTTTGACAATTCTAGAAAATACGATTCACGTGCTGCTGCTTGTACGACATAAGGCTTGCGTAAAATATAAATCTGGAAAAATCAAATTGTGAGCATCTTGCGAAATCAAAAAAAAATGTGGACACAAAAATGGCCTCAAATAATTACTCCTGATATCTGGAAAATATTTTTTATCCGCTATTATTTATTCCGCAAAAAATATTTTTAAATTGAATTGGATTTAATGACGGATAAATTCTCAGAAAAATATCATTCGCGGTATTAAGAAACATCTGTTGGGAGCTTTTTTATCTGGAGAAGCAGTCTTGTGTTTGGAAAAGTTTGATCGAGATGATAATCACAACTATAGCTGAACCAATAGCAAAACCAACTTTAAAAAATAAATACAAACATCCCGTTAATTGTATTCCCAATTTAAATCTTCACAGAGAGGTGCGTATCAGTCTTTAATCTACAAATTTGCCACTACAGTAGCAGTGCACTGGTTGGCAACGTTTTTGACAGTCTATTTTTGAAGGATTTGCCATTGGAAGACTTATTTTTCTGGTATGGCAACTCCAAATAATACAAGGTGGGTATACTTTTTGCGGTACTAACTCATCTTTCTGTACATTTATTGGAATTAATTAATTAAGTAGATTAACTGCAATCTGTGTTTCCGACCGCAATTAAAGAAAACAACACTACAGAATGTGTCCGAATTTAACATCATCATAAAAATATGAGATAATATAAAATACCTCAACCAGCAATCGTTGAGGGGTTTTGGACAGAACAAGTGTTTTCAGCTGCAATGGAAACGGACTAGAAAGGGAATTCTACACTAATAAATTGTTTCGGCAGATATAGTCCTGATTGAGAAGATTGCTAAATACTTAGTATGATAATTTAAGCAAATTATTTACAAATAACATTAAATAAATATGTCATACCAAACTGTTGACGTATCCTTCTCTTAAGCTTCAAGTTAACTTTTTGCCAAATATTCCTTCATTTAAGTCGGTTCTATTGCGCGTTCCCACTGAAGTGTTTGGTTTTTGTTTGATAGTTTGTTGTTTACAAACAAAAATGTATTTGTTTGAAATGTGAACTTTAGAGACTATCAATGTAATACAATGCAATGTAAAAATGCAAAAATAGCATTTAATTTAATTAGTAATAGTAATGTATTGCATTATTTGAAACATTCCGAAAGTCAGTTATTACATTCTTGTGTTTTTTTGTTTTTTTTTCATTCTTTTCTTTTGAATTTTGACATTATGTGCTTTGAATGTTTTCTTGTGAACAAACTGACATTTCGTTTACCTACTTCGGTAGTTGGTACATTTTTGGTACGAAATCATCCCTGCTTTGGACGGGTCTCTTAACATATGACACATTCACCACATACGTCACTTTACATTCACCATAAGAGAAAAGCTAAGAGAGATTGGTGGATTTTTTAAGCACAATCATTTCCAATCAAGAATTTTAAGCCGCTCGAATGGTTTGCAGTACAGAAATATATTGTTAAATAATAGCTAACGCGAACAAAGGATGAAGCAGCGAATGCAATAGCGTTTTTTGTTTCATAAAAAGGCGGCAAAAGACATACAACATTTGCTAGAATAATTGTTCTGCAATAACCGAAAAGACAACGTGGTGGAAAGGAAACTGAGCGAACAAGTAGACCATCGGATATTTTACAAATTGCTAAATTGCACTTCACCCGTATAGAATATGCAAACTCACCAATGAAACCTTAATCGAAAATCAGAAAAGTATCTATTAAAGCATATTAATATATTAACAGCAACTGAAAATCATAAGCAATATGTCTACAGAAGCGCAACAACCACCCCAAGAAGGTACGGGGAATGAGGTAAGAGTAATGGCAAAATATAAACACTTCGATACATGGGAAAACAGTTTAGAATGATGTTAAGGTCAATGTAATCTGAATGAACCACGTATGTAGTGAAAGGGACACGATATAGAAAATGTGATTATTCGTGCTGCTGTTAGCTATCGTCATTATATATAAATATGAAGGGAATTAAGCATTTTATGGAGCTGACTTAGGGAAACATTTTGGCAAATCACGTGAAAATGGCAATGAAGGGTCGTAAAAGCGAAGGTGTTGCTAAAACTTGCTAATTGGTCTACAAAATCGTTCCTATTAAAATCATAAAGACGATTTTGACAGATCTAAGATAGAACTTTAGGGATATGGGATTGCTTATTGGGGAATTTTGCGGCCATGCTTTCCTACAAACAAGTATTGAGTGATAGAAGACAATCCTATGTAATATTTTCTAAAATTAATAAATTAGTTTGAATTTAATGCAGGTGGCTTTTTTTATTAACTTTTCGAGCTTTTATATGTAGATTTCTACGAAACAGGGTTGTGGCGGCCGCTATAAATTATAGTATTGGACGAAAATAAGTTGTTAAGGAATGTAGAACTGATGGTATCAAAATGGTCAACATTTGATTGTTTAACGTCTGTAGCGCGTTTTAAAAAATAATCTTCAGACAGACGCCTGCTGCTCAAAGATATATAGATATGGTATCATCGGGAAGTTTATCGAATGATATACTATTCCAATCAGTAATAGCAATAACTCATTTCATTTCCCAATTCAATGTTTGCCATTTTCTAATATAACTTTTTCATAAACCACATTATATCCAACTAATATCTATAAAGTAGAGCCTCTTGAGGTGCCGTTTTTATAAATATTTTATAAATGATTAGAAGTTGAAATGTCGAAAATTTTTTCCATAATAAACCCGGGACAAGCCGAAAATTTGCAATTGTCCCGGAATGAGTTAATGATTTTATCCTGTAAAATAAAAAATTGGACAACTGAAGAAATGCTGAAATATTGATTTCGTTTACAATATAAACAAAACTTTATAGTGATTTTTATGTTGACACGAAGCTACAAAAAGAAAACTATTTTCGAAGATGCATCAACAATGTTTTCTCGGATCGGGCTTTTGAATAACTCAATTACGCCGACCTTTGCATTGGGTTTAAAATGGGTTTACTACATTTTTCAAGATTTCGCGTTAATTTTTGGGAAAACCCTACAGTTTTACCAGAGTTATCGGTTATACAACTTTTTGCATAAATCATTTTTCAAATGATCAAAATACATGTTATTTAAGACAAACCGGTTTCAATTTGTCACTTTTAGAAAAAAAAAACTGGTTGGACCTGTGTTTCTTTTAACATATTTTAGTTCTATATTTCAAAAAAATAACATGACATGAAACAATATTAATTGTTTTGGGATTCGACTCGACTATGCAGAGTAGTCTCATTAATTGGAAGTCTCACTCCTCTAATTGTGTGCATGAGTACTACTATGGTCTCCACTGGATTTTTCTCATTTCAGTTTTCCATTCGTCTTCAAATTGGAAGTTGCTATTTGGAAATCTACTGTCTGAAATTCAGTTTTGTAAATGAAATAGAGGGACTTTTTAAAATTAATATTCGGTACTTAAAGTTAATGTTGACAACTTTGCATTTGCGATTAAGAACCGATCATTTGATATCGATGAAAAATGAAGGATTCTATTTAGTATTGAGAAAAGGTAAAGTGAGATATCGTGGTTGCGTCTTGGTTTATGTTCTGCCTCTAGAAGACACATTAGGATGTTACATTTACGATCTAAAATTATTAACTAATAATTAACCATATATTAGTATTTGCAAAACTTAGTACCTGAAACATATCCATAATTTTTTTATTTTTTTTTTTTTTGATATAAATGGATTTCTAAATATTAGTTGTATCATTAAATAGACAATTTTCTGAGATATAAGTGGAAAGGAAACATTAGCTTCGGCCCAACATTAATCACGCTTTTACATCAAGTATCCTGCATTATCGCAACCTACAACCATCCTACTTTGATAAGGTGTTATCTGCAATTTTATTTGATACAGATCTGCAAAGATATTCGTTATTCTTTTTTGTTACAATAAAAGATGTAAGTTCGTCTAAGTGCTAATTTTATGAAATTATATGATGTTTTTCAACGCTTTTTATCAACAATATTCTGTGGTTAAATTGCCAGAATGAAAATTTCAGACATACATCTTCTGTCGTTAAAAAGATAAACTGTCAAAACTAAAAATATTCCAAGGAATTTTTCGAGTTTTGATTGTAAATTTTCTGCCGTTAATAAGTTTGATAAATCCGTTGCAGGACAGAAATTTTCTCAGTAGTAAAATCGGTACTATTTGAAATTTGGCCGTATAAATTTGCATAACTTTATAAAACTAACATTTGCCAGGGGTAAAGGCTACTAATAGAAAGTTGGATCACCGCAAAAGTTATGACTATCAAATCTAGTATTGATACTCATTTAAAAACATATAAAAATATGTATATATATACTTTTTCTAGATATACAAAATATGCGTACAACACTTTTCAGCTCATAACTTATTGAAGAAGAAAACAATATTTTTTCTCTCCTTTTTAGGTCGCTCAACAAAATGGCGATGCTCCCGTCGAGGGTCAAGCTCAGGGCCAACAACAAAGACCTCAATCTAACATGGAATCATTCTTTGCAATGACAAAATCTTTAATACTTCGTGCCCTTATCATTTACTTTGTTTCGTCATTTTTTAGAAAAGGCCAGACACCTGCCACCAATAATGCAAATCAAAAATCACCTGCCACTGGACCGAAAATACACGCTTGGAATTATTTTGAAAACGGCACCTTATTCGATCTACACGTATGGCTCTCTGAAAATGCCGATGAAGTTAATTTCCAACAAGTCTCGAATTTGTTATGGCTTCAAGAAGATCTTACGTACGGTGATTGGATATCGGGGCCCAAAGGCGATGGTCACTACTATCATCATGTCAATGTGAAAGCCACACCAAGGCTAATGAACAATGGTTCGATTTATCTGCACACTTTTGTTACAAAATCTGGTGAATCGCCTGATCCTAAATCACCAAATTATGCCAAGAATGGCTTCATGGGTTATCAAATGAAGCAATTGAATAAATACAAGAAGATTCGAATTAATCGTAGCTACAATCTATTGGCCAGCGAACAGGAAAAACTTGCATTTGAATTAGCGCAAGCTAATTTAAAAGACACCATCGTTTCGCATTGGCATCAGAATTTAACATTAAACTTGGTTGTTGATCAGACGAATTGGGCTCAGGGTACAGTGCCACCGCCTTTGGATGAGTATGTGAAATTTGTTGACAATGGGAAAACTTATTTACCCATTGTCTTCATTAATGATTATTGGAATTTGCAACGTGATTATTACCCCATCAATGAAACAACGCCAGAATTGCCTTTGCATTTGACTTTCCAGCCTATTGGTATGTTTAAATGGCAGTTGTATGCAGCTCAACAAATGAAAAACAAACTGGCAGGCAATATGTTGGGAGAATTGATGACTGCCGGAGGTGGTGAGGTAAGAAAATAATTATATGTAGTTGTTTAAACAGTTCTTCATATTGAACAAATTCTTCAATTCTAAAATAAATTATTGCTAATTTGGCTCATAGGGAACCGGATTTTCGACTTGTTTTGAAGACATTATTAGCCTTCCTTTTGACCTTAAAGATCTATGAAAAAACATTCTTTTAGTAGTTATGTCTATCTATGTAGTTATCTAAGAATTTCATACACGATACCAAAAGCAAAGGTAATCAAATGATTTCGTTTCAGTAGCTTTATTCACTTTTTGAACAATAAAAGAAGGATTACTTAGTAATTTCATAAATGTAGTCAGTATGTTAGCATTTTCCAAAAAGTTAATAATGCCAATGATTTAAAAAAGGGACTTCAGTAGTAATGTGTTGCGATTTTTGAAAAGGAGAAATAATTAACTATAAATAACTATATTTTTGCCAAGTTCCAATTCCTACTTGAAGAAAAGAGGACGTCTACACTTTCTTCACTCTGAATAATTATAAATATAATCTTAATTTGAATAATTATAGTTGTGCTTTTAAAGTCGGAAGTTGCAGCAATCTCTCCTACTACAGTTTATTAAAGTTAACAGATCCTTTATGTTACGTATCTAACACCACACTCAGAAGACTCAGAATAAAGTAATTGATAGGAAATACACAGATATTTCAGAAATAAATAGATATTTCCGAATACAAAGTGGCATTGCGTTAAAATGTCACGAATATTTCATGACAATTATAATTTTAAATATCAAAAAAGCAACCAGAATTTGGTAATAAAACACAAAACACATAAAAATAAAAAATACAAAATTACGCCAACGAATAATTCAATCAGAACATTTTTCAAACACATTTTCTAGAAAAGATTTCAGTTCTCGCCGTGAATTCTCTTTTATCGATTTCAAAACGGGTACCTCAAAGTGGTGGTTTGAGTTTTGGTAATGAGTAGTAATTGACTCGTTCTAGCATGTCTTCAGCGATGTTTAAGCTTTCGAGTTTCTTTTAGAAAATATCTTCTTCGAACCATTAAATAATATTTTTCCTTCAACGTTTTTTTTTTTTTTGTGTTATAAGAAAGCTATTTGTTAAAAAACTCTGCTAATATATTCTATTTATGGCTTTGTTGATTTTAGGAATCAGACGAAGATCAGGATTCCCTAAAGGAAACTCTATTGGAAACCAATATTTATCTCTTGGGCTTAACTATAGCTGTATCCATACTTCATTCTGTGTTCGAGCTGCTGGCGTTTAAGAATGATATTCAATTTTGGAATAATCGCCAATCTCTTGAGGGTTTATCGGTGCGTTCGGTCTTCTTTGGCGTATTTCAATCGCTTGTCGTCCTCCTCTACGTTTTGGACAATGAGACCAATTTCATGATTCGCGTGTCATGTTTCATTGGTTTGGGCATTGAAGTATGGAAGATCCATAAAGTAGTCGATATCAACTATAACACAGAAAATAAAATATTTGGTATTTTACCCAAGATCTCTTTCAAAGATAAGGGGTCGTATTCGGAGACTTCTACCAAAGACTATGATAAGTTAGCGTTTAAATACTTAGGATGGGTGTGCTTCCCGTTGATCGTGGGCTATTTTGTGTACTCATTGGTGTACAATGAACACAAGGGCTGGTATTCCTTTGTGCTGAATATGTTATATGGTTACCTGCTGACTTTCGGTTTTATCATGATGACTCCTCAGCTTTTTATCAACTACAAACTGAAATCAGTGGCTCATATGCCGTGGCGCATGATGACATATAAGTTCCTGAATACTTTCATCGATGATATCTTTGCATTTGTTATTAAAATGCCAACAATGTACAGATTGGGTTGCTTCCGTGATGACATTATCTTCTTTGTATTCCTCTATCAACGCTGGCAATATCGTGTGGATCTTAAGCGAGTTAACGAATTCGGTTTCTCCGGTGAAATGGCTGAGCAAGCAGCGCAAAAGAAACTAGAAGGCACCACACCTGCCGTCAAGGATAATCCTGCGGAAGAAGCCAATACTAAACCCAAAACAGCACAGGAAAAGAAGAAGGATTAATACGAATTTCGTTCGCTTTACAACGTATATATTAATTAATAGCATTTTATTTAGAAAATGTAAATTTTTTTAGGAGATTTTATTGAAATCTGTCTGTCACATCTGTAACCCATTCATAGTTTATATCTAAACCAAAAATACTGCATGTTTCTTCTATATAATGTGTTGTTGTAGTTTCTTTACTCTTTTGTAATTATAGAGAAATTCTAATTTTATTATTTATAATAATTTATGCAAAACACTGAAGCCAAGAAGGATAAAGTGGAGAATAACTTGTTACTACTTATTTCATACGATTTGTAGATGGTTCCTTTTCCATTAAGAATGTGATACTTTGTCCTTTCTAGGAATAATACGGTTTGTTCACTAAAAAGTGATTGTTTCCTAACCGGTTTGTCTCCAACTTTTCTGGTTAATAAAACTTATCCTTTCCCAACTATAGTGTGATCGAAAAAGTTTCCAAATCTTTTGATTACTGTTTGGATTATAAAAGATATCGCCTCTTATTTGGAATATTTGTTTTAGTTTTCATATTTTTAATAAGAAAAAGCTGCTGCTATGTTGTGAATCATATTATTATTATTTCTTTTAATTTAATACAATTCTCACCCCCTCATACCAACATAGAAACCTGAGAGTTTTGAACACCTTTAAAATAATTAACTTTTTAAATTTTTACGTAATTTCTGTATACATTAATTTGAATTGAATTGTACATGTAAATCCACATAAATAGTAACAAAATAAGAAGAAATAACTCAACAGAGATTATACATAAATGGAAAAACAAAAAATAAGATGAAATATATGAAATCTTATCTTTTTATCTGTAGACAAGGAATTACTTATCTTTCACATTCCCCTGTTACTAGGCGGATATTATGGGATATGTTTTTCATCTGACTTGTACATTTTAAGATTAATCAATCGGTATGCGGTTGTAGATCACTTTGTGAGGTTCATCAAACATCTGAAAAAGCAGTATTAGAAATACCGAAAATACCGTGCAATAAATTATCTAATGCTAGTGCGCCAGTATAATAGAACCGTGTAATTAAAATAAAACATACATGAAAAAAATAATGACAGCTTTACTTCAGTTGTTGCCTTTAGGGTTTTTTTTATTGCAATTTGTATAACTCAAGCTCAACAATTCACAACAACATGCAGTGAATAATTTATTGGAGTAGCAGAAAGAAATGGAAACGACCGCCATCTCAAGATCGGTTTTTTCTACCAGGTTCCTCTTATTCCGAAATCTCCCGTTTGCGCCAATCTCATACACACTTTTCTATCAACAAGAACTATGTTTTTGCTCTGACATTCTGTTATAGCTAATGAGAGCTTTAAATTGTGAGTAATACTTCATATGTTATATAATAGGGATATTAGTAATACACTTACTTGATATATGTCTTCTGTGCTGCTGCAGTCCGATGGTTAGAACACGCTAATATCGTAACTTCGAGCCCCGATAGAACCACGTACCATTCATAAGACATTTTAATAATATATCTCTACTTTCACTTTGCACTGGTATAGGCTTTCTACAGAATTAATACTTCTTTTGAGATCAAAAATTTTTTTCGATATATTCTTTTCCTTTTATAAACTCGGGGGAGAGGCATGAATATGATGTATGTGTATATGATAATGTATGTGATGTATGTGATAATATTGATGCTTATGAACTATATTGTTTACATACAGTAACTCTTCCCAAATCTTAAATTCCTTGGCTGAGACCAAGGCCTAATACTAATTTATTTCACATGAATATTGCTATTTTAATAATACTAAATCAGGATTAGTTGCAAATACACACAACTGACATCTACAATGAAAAACATGTTTTCATGCAATGTTCACGGCGAAAATGTTATTCTAGCCGAATAAACTTTTGGATTTCAAAAATTAAGAAAGTTGTATCGCATCAGCAATATACTAAAATACATTTTAAATAAAAGAAACCACGGCCATAGTGTGACCGTTTACGAAAATGTTGTGTAATATGTGTTGTATAATTTGCACACTATGGCAACAATCTAATATATTTAGGGCAATATTTATGATAATTTATTGAACGTTTTTCCTTCGAAAGTGTGATTAATTAAACCTCCAACAAATATTTATGATTATGGGCCTTAGAATTTAATTTTCGATCAGTTTCAGTCACGAGTGATCGAAGCTTGCATTTGTTTAAAAATTTAAAAGCTATCCAAACATATTATTTTGGAATTTGCATTGTAAATTATTGCAAGACCGTGGGTTTCGTTATTCACAAAATATTAATACTAACACCTAAATTTGGACTAATCGAACATATAAATAATTTTAATTATGGTGAAAAGATGTTTTTTTTTTTCGTTAAATCCATATCGTACTAAATTTATCGGAAGCAGCTTGGTTGCTACGTCCAATTACAGATATAATATGAATTTAGGAAATAATTACGTATTGTAAGGCGGAGTGGAGTAGATCACTCCATTTACCACTGGTTTTATTAAACCCTACATTAGAAGTTAGATATCTGTACGAATTCGCTAATACTTTGAGCAGTTTATTTTTCGCTACAAACTTTTACGAGAAGAAGTTAGATATCTGTACGAATTCGCTAATACTTTGAATAGTTTATTTTTCGCTGCAAACTTTTACGAGAAGCGATAGTTAAATTTTGTCGAAACCGCTATTATGTAAAGGAGATGCCAGAGGGGGATAGATAAGCTGATCTACTTACTGCAATAAGCTGGAGATTGGGAAAAAATACAATGCACAAACTCCGCGTTTTGTAACCAAATTGTAGATCAATCGGACACACCCATTCTAATTGGTGGGCGCAAGTGAGTTAGGTATCATAAGGGGCGTGTTTGCCTTGTCTCTACTAAAGCTAAAAAATCATTCAATGTTTTAGTGGATTCGAGCGGATGTTTTATTTTTTCACGAGTTAAGTCCGTTTTGTGTTGTACGTACCATAGTGAAAAATTAAGATTAGAAAATTTGAGGTTAATTCAGCGTACTATTTCATCATTAAAGTCCGCAAGGGGCGGACTGTTCTGTTCATTTTTAATTGCAAACAGAATCGGTATAGTTACTATCTGAATTATAGTTTACGTTTTAGAACTAATTGAAACGAATATAGTCTTAACACAATAGCCACACTTCCAAGGTTGATAACGCCAATGGTAATCAACGCTAATTTTTAAATGTTTTTTTCCAAATTTAGGATATATAATAGGATAACTGAAGTGTAAAACGTCCTTTTCAATGCGCTACCGAAATCAATGCGTATCAACCGAAAAAGCACCCATCAATTATTTTCAAATATAAATTTTTTGAACATATTTGAAAAAAAAACGGATATTTTATCTTAAAAATTACTTGTTTTTTGTACTTGCCATGGATTACTTCGAACATGGTTGCTTACAACTTGTTTTTTTTTTTTTTTGCTCCAAGTGTGTATTTACTTTTGGTCCACTCTGTATATTTTCCCTCTGTTTTTCGTATTGAGGAATATTCAATCGTAAACAACGGAACAGCTGTTGTAACATGTGGGATAATAGGGTTGCTGTGCTACTAACACATAATAATGATGGCGCCTGTTCTACTACAATAACGAACGCTTGTGCACTACTCATATGGACAAAATTTCAGATTCAACGGTGCTATTGTTTTTAGGAATCGAACAACTTCGGTTAGTGTAGTTCTAATTGCATTTACAGTTTATATTCGTGTTTTTAATTTATTGTCTCCGGGTTAAAATAGAACGCTTACAGAATCTTTAGCATTTAAAAACAGTTTACATTTTCGTTTTTACTTTAAGTATCAGCATACATTGAAATGCAAGAGATTTTATATACATTTTATCATTCTGCAACCTTTTCGACTTTCCTTTTTTCGACTGGGATGCGTTCATATACGACGTTGCTTCTTAATACTTAACTACATTTTAAAAGCTTTTGTTGGAGGCTTTTACTTCTGCAAAACTCGTAAACTGATTTATAATCGTACTTCGAGAAAATGGAGTTTTGGGTTTTATTTGAATAGGTATATAAATTATAAATACAAAGCATATAAAAACAATTAGGAGTACGATATTTCCAGTGTTGCTTCAGCAATTTCTCATCGTTCGGTTTTAAATTTTTTTTATTCGTTTTCTTGTATTTTTCTAATGTGTTTTTTTTTTTACTTGTTGCCTATTACTGCTGCTATTACTATTTTCCCCTTTTTAATTTCTACATTTGTTCAACAGCGCTGCGTAATGTTGTTGTTGTTTGTTAGTGCTGTATTACAAATAGATGAGCCAAAACTTCCAAAAACTCAAGTTTTGTATGGAATGACTTAGAACTTACCAAAATACCTCACTTAATCTGAAAACACAATAAAGCTGATATTTATAAATTTAATAAATATGATCTAAATACTAGCTGTCTCTTATACGTTTCAAAATATGGTAAGTGTAAGGTGCAATGAAAGCACTACCGTGCATTGAGCAGCCAAATTATTTTTTTACGATTTCTTTCCTGACTTTCCTGACGCTCCTGAGTTCAATATTTTATTCCACTTTTGTTCGCTAATTTTTATTGTTGTAATTTTAAAATAGTGACATCACCTTATTAAAAACTCTCAAAACATCAAAGTAGGCAGTAATCCTTTCCTGTATTAAGATGCGTTCACAATGATAACGGCACTTTCGATACATAGGAATTGATGTTATTTATGTTTTTTTCACGACTTGGTTAAACATCTGACGTTTGTAACAAAGAAATGAAGCCACAGTCTACATTTTGCTGTTTAGATGATAATTTTTGAAACCAATAGTTTGCATTTTATCAGTAATTCTGAATTCGGACGTGACATTCCGAAAAACAGCAATGTAATTCTCGTTAGCTCTCATTCGTTTAGAACAAAATGTAACTGAAGTTAAAAGCGCAGAAGTTGAACTCAGTTTTTGTCTACAACACGAATAGTCTTCGTATGGAATATCTTGAGTGGAAAACAAAACTAAATTTTCGGTACAATTTTGAACTCAGCCAAAGCGTTAATTCGGGATTCCACTATATTTTTCGTTAGAATCTGGTATATATGAAGACATAGCTCGTTTCAAACCAAAAGTGCTCATTTGTCTATTCACACGTATGCCACAGTCTAACGTATCCTTACTGCGCTAAAATACAACTGTGTATTGAGGTGCAACGAATGACGTTTACAAATAGGTGCAGAAAATTTACAATTTCGTGTTAATTTTACGGACAGGTGCAATTTTTTGCAATAAATACTGATAATGATGTTCAAAAACTAAATAAAAACGAACAAAAAATGAAGTATAAATGAAAAACAATAAAATGCGCATAAACGTTTCAACTGGAATATAAAATCTCTTCTAAAAAGTGCAAAAAAAAAACAAAATTTTCACCTCGGAAAGAAAAGTACATGAAGATGACAGTGTGTTTGTGAATGTGAGCCACTCCGCCTCTGCTTGTTTGGAAACGATTCGTTTTTGTTGATGAATTCTTTTCGAGTTAATGTTTGTTTGTTTTTTTTTCTTGTTTTATTAAGAAAGTTCCTAGTTCCGCTATAAACAAAGACAAGTGTTAAAAAAAGGTAAACAACTTCATGTACTGAATGCGGTGTGTGCTATTTCGAATCGGAATTGTTTAATATTAACTTTGCAAAATGTACGGTGAATGGGTTTCCTTGTCATCCCAAATATCTTCGAATAGCTGTGGGGCCCAAAGCTACAGTGTGCTGAATAAGTTCCCTGCCAGCGCTGGTCGTGAGGTTGCGGTTTCGGTGGTCAAACAATTGGCCACAAACTTGGGTATTACTCAGAATGCCGAACCGAGTCATTTGGTAAAAGATGAAGAGGTTTGTACCTAATGCCTTAAGTCATGAAATTACTTTATTTATGTAATGATAATATTATTACTATATTGTTATTTTTTTATCTATAATGTTACAGAAATGTAGCAGTGTGTAGAAATGCTCAAAAGAAGCACCTGTAGGGTAAGAAATATGTTCCCGATCCATGGATGTATTTTAAAATATATGTCTTGCGCCTTAGAACCTCGAGATTAGAATTTAGTGTATCAGAAAAGAAAGGAAGATCTTATAATGCAAATCCCGGTCAATAACTAAATAACCAAACTGAAGTAATTTTACACTACACGAGTTTCCACGGTAGGCATTTTGTTTAGACATGGGGACCATCTAATTGGTGAATGTCTTTATTAGCTTAAGGAAATATCGCATGATGGTAAGATCACTTTGCGATCAGGTAAAAAAGCAAAAAGCAGAAACATTTTTATTGACTAACTATATTGGGAATATCTTCTTAGCATCCATTAGCAAGAAATTATTGAAAATAGTCCCTGTCGTTAAAAAGGACTCAACACAGTCAGTGGTCAGTTATAGATCGATTTCAATTTCGCCAATTTTGTCAAAGATGTTGTGGCTTGCTTTAATCCAACCGACCAAAAACTTTGAGGTTATGTCTGTTTGCATCAACCGACCAAATAGTTTGAGAATAGGTCTGTTTTGAATGATTGTCAACGCGGCATCAGAAGGGATAGAAACATAACATCTTTGTTACTAGGGTTGACTGACATACATATTGGGAAAAATTTCAATGGGAGCAAATTATCTGTGCTGGTGTCATTGGTTCTGGAAGAAGCATTTAATCGAGGGCATCATGTATTTTTATGGTTTTGCAAACAATTCTTGTAGTCAAATTTACTCCTATCTATCAGGAATGAGGCAGCAAGTGTAAAAAATATTCTTCACGTTAACTATCTTTTACCAAAATGTGATACCCTGCGTAAGTCGAATGTCTTTGTTTTCAGGGGGAAAAAGGTTATGTGCTTGATAGACTACCTGATTTGGTGTCTGAAAACAGACGTTGCATTTACGCTTCAATCCCAATCAATGATTTATCCGAATAGAACTAAAACGTGTAACTTATAATGGTTCCAATAGAATGTTTGTGCGCGATATGAACTGTTTTGGATTATTGTTAAGTGGTAAGATGCACTTTGAGTAGCAAATTTAAAGCATCACTAATCTATCGCTTCCCTTGTATGTGAAAAAGCATCTGGTTCATGTGTTATGTAGTATGCCATATATTGCGTAGTCCTTAGAGGTGCACTCTGCTACTAATCAGAAGTGTATTAAGCTTCGCCAATTATCCTTATACATTCCTCTTCGTTACATCTTTTCTCTCAACAGACTTATAACACCTTTTGTGCTTAAATTTCTGAGATGTTCAATTGCTGCATTTGATTGTTGTTATGTTTTTGCAAAATATGTTCTATATTTCGTGATTATTATATGAAACTTTTATATTTTGTCATCCCTTTCGTAGAAGACAAATGTCTATTTCCAAACCTTACAGTCTTACGACGCGATCTTTTAATGTAAAAGCAGTTCTCAGTTGCAATGCATTGCCAAAAAAGCTTATAATTTTAAATGTATCATAGACAATTTTCCGTAATGGACTTATCTGCTTTTAGGTAAATATCGTCCTTTACATACTGGCGACTAATTACATTAATGAGTGATGTTTGTTAATTATTGCTTTTCTTAAGCATATGAATTTGTTCAGTCAATTTAAATTTCATATACATTTCTAAATTTACTTTACTATTTTATGCATATTGTGATTTACTTAGTAGTTTCAAGCTAGCTATAAGACAGCAAAGTAAGTTAGCTAGAAAGTATTAACTACGAAACTTGGACTGGCCTCTATCGTTCAATATTTATTGTTCTTAATTTCCTCTCATTTTCGTCTGTTTTTAGCTCACTTTAAATTGGGCGTTATAAGCTAATAGTTAGTATTTAATAGCTAATAGGTGGACAAATGTTGCCTGCTGTGTCAATATGGTGTCATTTAGTCTTCGAGCAGATTAGTTTTAAGTTTGTGAATGTTTTCAACGAAATATTTAAAGTAGACAGTCCATAATAATTTCTTTGTAAATAAATTACTAAGAAACCGCAGCTTATATATACAACACTTCACAGAATAACCAACAAGTGTTGTTTCGGTGTAATAAAGACGTCCTCTACCTTATGGAATTTCCACTTTGCCTCGGGTATAAATGTGCCAGGTGTAGTAGCCCAACATTGAACCCTGCTATTAAAAATTTTCAAATTTGTTTCGACTTCATCTGGGGTTTCTTTGTTACAGTAACTATGCTGTTAGCATATGTGAAGAAGTGGTCTATACCCGGGATCTGTTCAGCTGTTGTTGCTAATGGGTTAGTGAAAATTGTTAGGGGGATAACCGATAATGGTGATACTTAAAGTATACCATTACCAAGTGATGACACCTGCGGATAATACACATCAATTCTGACTAATATTTTACTGTTTGAAAGGAAGGACTGTTATAGTTTCATGGCAATTGTTGGAACGTCCAATTTCGTAACTGTATCAATTTCGTCAAATCGTGTACTCCAACTGATGACATATAATGTGAGCGCCATGTTTAGGCTTAAAATCATCTTGATACTTGGATATAAATTTAATAAATTTAATATTTACATAGCCTTGGAGCTACGATTTTTAAGTAGAAGGTTGGTCGATAGCTGTCGAAAGCATTTGAGTGCTTTTGAAATTTTATTGCCGATGAAAGCTGAGCCGTCTTCCAGTCATGCGGATATAACCCAATTCTAATTATTTTATTATGCAAATGACCTAAATGCATTTTTAATACATTTGGCAGATGGTGTACGTAATTTTATTTATACCAGGCGTTGCATTCACGCCTAAAATTTCTAAATTCTCAGAGAGCATTTATTTTTGCAGTTTAATATAGGAGTATGGTCGTTAAATTTTTATTTCTTTCTTGGCTATTTGACATTTTCTAACATAAAAGAGCAAAATATGACGAATATGCGCCGTTTGTGATTCCAAATTCACAACACGATTTAAAAGTCAACTGACCACTGACAATCTTGTGCCATATTACAAATTGAAGCTTGAAAGGTCAGTTGTGTAACGGTGCGACATACAACTTAATTAGCTGTGCTAAAACATTTCAAATATCTGTCGATTGTAGTTCTCTTACATTCAAATATCGTTAAATTTGACAATGCTTGTTAAACAATTAAATTTTGCTTATGCATATATAAGCAAGTATTACGTCGTCCAGAAATACGATGAAATCAGGTAATAAAGTATTTTTGTAACAAAACAAATATGAAATGATCTACATTCTAAAAAATTGAATTTTCATCCGTTTTCCTGGGATAAGTACAAGAATTAAACACTACGAACAAAATGCCGAATTGGTTTACAAAGAAGCCAAAATTATCGATGATATTTAAAATGAAGACCATTTAAGCACTCTGCATAGATTTTCTGTAAAGATTTTGATATAATCAATGCCATTC
The DNA here is from genome assembly GCA_019455685.1 of Philornis downsi. Classification (NCBI taxonomy): domain Eukaryota; kingdom Metazoa; phylum Arthropoda; class Insecta; order Diptera; family Muscidae; genus Philornis; species Philornis downsi. The sequence continues at coordinate 1,394,824 of JAHXMU010000829.1, forward strand.
TTCCATTCATTAACATACCCATGTATTACTATTGCAGGTTCATTGGTGCATGGATGTCATTTGCTTTGGTCTATCCTTACCCCTTCAAGAGCATGAGACCATTAAAGATTGCGTGAATGTTTATTGCGAGTGGATGACAGCGCTTCACCCACAATCCAAAATAAGCGTTCCCAAGCCCATATGTGAAGACGCGAATATGTATTGCCGCAAGATTGTAAATCATTTTCATAATCTGTTTGTTCCCAGACATGGAGAAAGTAAGTATTATGCTGCAAAGCATTCGTCTGTAGATGTAAACGAGTATTGTTGCTGTAAGCTCTGCAATAGAAATGCAAAATTATACATTTAATTATGAACGAATGTACTAACTAAATTGCAACTCATTTTCATTTCAAGTCTTACCATTTATATATCACAAAGAGCTTGGTAGGTGATGGAAAGCTAGACAAATGCCTATAGAGATTCTAATTAGAACTAGCTGTATAGATTTATTTTAAATATAATGTGTATGTTTGGTTTAAGGTATTGATACAATAAATCGTCAGGCGGTCTTATGCCATCGGGTGCTAAGGACACTGCAACAAACTGCACAAATTTCCCAAACAATGGATCGCGAGACTTGGGAATCATTATTATTGTTCCTTCTGGCTATAAATGAAACATTACTGGCACCGCCCACCATAAAAGACGATGTGGGAGATCAATTGTGCGAACGAGTCTTGCAGGTTCTGTTTGAGGTCTGGCTTTTGGCATGTGTACGTTGTTTTCCCTCGCCTTCGTTGTGGAAAACTTTGCAGGAATCCTGCGCTATGTGGAGACATCGTGTGGCTTTAGTGGATCAGTGGAATCGTGTAAATTTAGCACTAACGGCGCGACTACTGGAATTTACGTATGGACCAGCTTTTCCCGAATTGAAGATATGTATGTTTCTAAAATTTGTATTATTTGAAAATTACTACATCTATTCTCTGTTTGTAGCTGACGAAGATGCTCAACTTATTCCAGCCGGCATGAGCAATGATTGCGTTGCCCAAACTTGGTATCGTTTTCTACGTACTATTGGTAATCCCACTACTTTATGTTCCCCACATGTTATCAGTAAATCTTCACATTTTGTTCAATGGGCTTTAACACACGATAAAGGGGCAGAAACCTATCAACATCCTTGTCTGCAGGCTCTGCCCTTGATATTTTTGAAAGCTATAAAGGGTATATCGAGTCAAGTTGATGCTTTCTTGGGTAAGTATAAAGCGGTATTTAAAAGCGTATAGAGGCGAAAGATAAAGGGTTTTGAAATGCCTAAATATAATTTAGGTTACCTTGTAAATTGTAGTGAAAGATATTAAGCAGAAGTTACTATTGGCTCTAAAATATATTTCTGTGTAATTTTAGGATGTTAGAATATTAGTAAATTTTATAGATTTGAAAAAGCCAAAATTACCGTTAGTTCAACAAGACAGAGAGATTTAAAAATAAATCCAGACAGTGAAAATAGTTCATACAAATATGCAAATTCCATAATTAATTTTAAAGTGCTGATAAATCTGCTTATAAGAAACTGGGGGAGCAAAATGAAATCATTTTTTTGAAATCAATAAATAATTATACTGCTACTAATTTAAGCTTCCAAAATGACCATTGAATGTATTCGTCGGAGTCATTTGTCTATTTCAGAATTATGCATAACTTCTTGATCAATTACTTCTATTAGATATTGACAGGTGCTAGTGAATCCAGTGGCTTCAAACACAGCTAATCTTTGAGGCATTGCCGTACTATGTAGCGAAAAAGACTTCATAATATATAAGCATTTGTAAAAAAAATAATAAAAATGAAAATTAAAATGTTTATATTCAGTAAAATTTAAAAAATTTATGATCAGGATATAGGTATATTCTTAAACCATATGACATGTATGCACATCTTTGTTGGAATCGGAATGATAATTATGCTCCAGAATTGTGATTTTTAATAACTTTTTGGGTAGCTGCATTGCAAAAAAACAAATTTGTGCAACAAATTAATCCAATTTATAACTGATTCTGATAATTATATTATGGTTCATCTGTCCGTCGTAATGATTTTTATGTTGAAATTAAAATGTCGCACATAGAATTGTCGATTTTTGAAGCACTTTTGAACCATTTTTTCCACCATCTACTCGTCCTTCGATTTGATATTTTTTTATTCCATAGTAACTATGAATTTTCCGAATGTCGATAAACGCAACTGCTTTTGGCCGTCAATAGCTGCCTGAATGTAACGATTGGAATGTATCAGATTCGAATCAATTTCGAATTTTCCAGCTAAAAATAACCACCAAAATTTAAATACTCAGATTGCGCTATGCTCAAGCAAAATGCTTATTATTATCTGGTAAAGAATAATTCAGCCCATCATTTCACATATAAGAATAAAGCGGTACGGAGAACGTATTAAAATTCAAGAAGTTGTTATAAGTTCTTAATAGTAAGGAATGAAAATGTAGATTTATGAAACGATAAAGAAGTGGCTGCAATAGTGCATTTATTTATTCGTGATAAGGCATTGATGTACCTTAAGGGTAAAAATCATTTAATTTACTCAAACAGAGAAAATTGTTTTGATTGGCACCCAAATTGAAATTTTAAAATAGCAAATCAGGCATTCTTTCATTCTTGCTTGAAAAAATTATGTTTTTATTTTAAAGAAACTAGTAACTAGTTCTAACGCAATACAAAACATTTTTATTTTGGAGACGAAGACATAATTTTTGTAAAAAATATCAATATTACGTTCATTGCAATTATATTTATTGTTTTAGAATGCATTTATTCCAATTTGGATGAAAATATTTTCATAATGGAAAAAAACGTACTTGAATTTCAAAATTATGCTTTCCTTCTTTTTTGTGCCGGCCATGGTTCGATGATTGTTACATGTGAGTATCGTTTGCATGATCGTGAAGTCCGATAGGGGTGATAACCCAATGTTTCATCGAACAGTCGAGTCTCCTAAATACTTCTAAAACGACGTTCGACGACGTCATTAACCTGAAGATCTTTTCCAGAGAATCTAAAAGTAGAATTCGGGTAAGCTCAATGAATTTGAGAGGCCCTCCATATTCCATACTTGGACAACAAGGCAATTTCTTTTTTCATTGACTACTTCCTTGCCGGTTATTTTTACGCATTATTGGGATGTTAATGTGATTTCTTGGTAACTTATGAAATATTGGGTATCGTTGAAAGCAATGAAAGTGTGCTTCCTTTGGAACGACTTCAATTTATTTATGCTCAGTAATTTAAGAACTAAATGTCCTCGGTTCTCCTTCAGAGCACTAAATTGGTTGGGAATGTTTCAAGATGGGATGTCTTTAGTAGGAAAGTTCTGAATAAATTCCAAATCTTGCTACCCCTATATTCAAATTGTTCAAAAAACTACAATAACTATGCGCTATTACTGTGTATCAATTACTAAAAGTTAGTTATACCTATATTTGAAACATAAATAAACTATATGAACATGCCCGATGAAAAATAACTCTGCAACAAAAATCATATTGCAATTTTATCAAATGTGAACGAACTTTTAATTTTGGCTTATAAATTTGTTCTGCAATAGATTTAATAATTAATTATAATGCTATCTTATACTTAAATATTTCTTTATCACTTTTCCCCTTTCTATAACCCTTCGCCTGTCCCTTTTAATATTCTTATATTTTGGAAATAAAAATTATGAAAATAAAACATACAAAAATTAGGTATTTACGTAGCACCTCAGCGACCGAATGATGATGGTATAACCAATTTAATGGACATACGATTGTCGCTGAATGAAGCCACTATGCAGACTAATGGTACGGCCAATGCATCACATCATCATTATAGTTTCTTTCACCATCACAATCATCATCATAATCATGGAAGTGTTAGTGTCCATTTGAATAATAATACTCCGGCAACGAGTAATTGTGGACAAACGGGCGCCAACAGCAATTCAGCACCACAATCACATTTACATAATCTCATAAGTGGTTCGGCTACTTCTGCTTTTAATGCTCTAATGGGCCATCATCATCATCACCATCATCATGGCGCCGTTGCTGTCAGCAGTAATAATGCCGCCTCATCACCACTGACATTGGGAACAACAGTGGTAAATGCTTCGTCCAATCCATCTACATCTGCTAGTGGTAGTCAATCTGCTGGAGTTTTGGGTACCATATCATTTGGTATGCCCTCTTCTACGAATAGTAACTCCAGTGGACAGGATCAACAACAAAATCAGCAGAATTTGCCACATTCACCGACACCGCCTTTGCAAAGGCGTTTGGCAAAAAGTTTTAGTGTTGCCCCAAATTTGACACAACAAAAGGGTGCGATATTGGCTATACTTTAATGTTAAATTATATTTCATTTTCGATACTTGTTCGTTTCTTATATTTTTCTAATTTTTATAAATAATCTTTAATTAATATTTAGTTTTATAATTTGCTTTTGCTTTACTTCATTTGTAATCACTAATTATAAATGTAATTCTTTTATATTATTTATTGTATTTTAGGTTTGTTGTGTGTCTACCGCTTTTCCCAACAAAATTTATGTAAATAACGTTTGTTCAGTGAATGACGATTTTGTTAATATTCAGTTTAGAATTGAGTTTTCAAATATTGCATTTTATTACGCCTTTATCAATTTTTTGTCTCCTTATCTAAAAACACCACTGACGCCCCTCAATACTTTATAATTTTAACAAAGCATCATAAGTTTTTTTTTTAACATGCACTTTGTTTAAATTGATTAATTCCCTTTTTAACGACTAGCAAGCAGTGGGAGAAGGTATCCATTGTGGCAGTATTGCTTTTTTCTGCTTCGTTTAAAGAAAAAGCGCTTAAAATGAAATTTGCTTATAGCGAATGCTTTTTTTTGGCTCGGCTGAAATAATTTCATATGGACTGTAGCAGTCAGATATCAACTGAATGAGCTAAATTATCAGAGGAAAGTAGAAAATCTGGAAAAGGCTTCTTTGATTGCAATCAGACAATGCAGAATGTCGAAAATATATATTGAAAATATATATGAAAATATGAAAATATATATTGAATTTATGATGATGTGTTGTCCCCCAATCAACATTTAGACTATGAGTATATATATTAATAGTAATTTTAACGAAGCTTCACGGTTGGGGTACAAGTTAATATTAAGGCATTGGACCAATAATTTCTACAAATTTTAACTTCACGATGCATAATTTTTAGGCTCTTACTTGCTAGCATGCAAGATAATCATTTGTTTTCCACCAAAAATTTTTGATTTTTCTTGTTACTTCAGTGAATAAAAGTTTTAAAATAAAATAATATTTTTTAATCACTTCAACAACTTTACATTGGATATAATGATGTAAAGTTCGTTTACAGCGAACTAAAATTACCGGTTGTACTGTATTTGTCTACTCAACATTTGGTACTAAACACATATTTATAAAACGGTTATTTGAACAATTTTCTAAAACATATCGGAAATTTTGTCTTAAACTGTCTTTACATTGTAAATTTTTTAATACATTAGAATATCGATAGCATATAAATATGTTCATATATCGAAAACGCAACTTCTAACTTTGAAAATAACCAAATTATAGAGTTTCTAGATGGTATAGAAAAATTGATTCATATCAAGACGATTGATTGATATTCGTTTGGAATTTCTTAAAAGTAATATCTTTCCAGATCGTAGCCGATTTATCGAAATTTAATTTTCCACTGCAATCCCCAAATCATAGCCCGAGGTTACTTAAATCGACGGAATGACGTCGCTCTCTCTGGTGCTCGAATTGAGCTCGAATCAGTCCTTTAGAGTGAACTTCAGAAGGTTCAAATCGTACCCTTTTTTTTGTGTTTTAGTTCAGAGTATATTTTTGCAGCAGAACAAAAGGAAGTTGGATGACTACAATTTCCGTACAGATTTTACTTTTTTCTGAATTACCATTTTTATTAATCTTCAACGTAATATCAATTTTTTAAATCGTTAAGTTAAGAAATCGGTTTCTCGGATGCATAGCGTCCAATCACGAAAATAACGAAAATTTTCGCCATTGGACCCTTTACTTGCGTTATAAAGACATAAGATGTAGTATACTGACATACATGGTAAAAGACGTTCCTTTGTAGACAAATTTAGTTATTGATACGCCATTTTTAAGTGACCGACATATTTGTATTTAGAAACCCTGAGCAGACATGTTAGCAGTTTAGCGAATTTTTCATTTTAAGCAATTTAAAAAGAAAATAATAGTACATTGAAGACAATTTGTAAAAAAAGTGCGAAAATTATTTCTTAGATGTCTCTAGCGCGAAGCTAAAAGTTTTCAATGGTGATTGCCGTCTAGTTTCGGCTTGGCAATTAGTTTTAATTTAAAGATGCAACAGTTTTGGCGCGTCGATTGCGAAACCCGAACACGAAGCAAATTATTCAGTCAAACACTAGCGTTAATAACATTTTTGATTTTCTAATACTCAAATTGAACTATGCTCTCATTAAAAAAAATCCTGTTCCACTGTTTTTTATTCCCATGGCTGTATATACTAATTGTTCCTGTTTGAATGTGTATATCGAAATTCTATTACATGAACTAGTGTTATATTGTTGCTCGAAAACTGTTCTGTACTGTGAACAAACGAATGCAGTTCGACATTTTATGCTCTAGTTAGTGTTGTGTTTTTGTTTTCTCTATTCTACTAACTTGTTACATTTAGTTTGATCGGTAAAAAGCCTACATTATATTTGGGTTATTAACTTAGTTCTCCATGAATAATCGGCAATTTTGATTTCAAAGATTCAAGATTTTGGTTAGTCGTTTAAAGGCTGAGTTTAATAAATCATCAAAATCAGTCCGAAGGCTTCATTTATTTTAGTGTAATATCCCAAATATTCAAACAAAATAATATGTAAAATAAGTAAAAAAAAAAGAAAATGCATCAGTAACATCAATGGGTTAAAAAGCAATATTCTCTTCTAGCTACTTATCTATAGGACAGCAGAGAAGATATTTTATATAGTTACATATAAGATATAGCAAAAACAGATCAACCGTAGTGAGCTGACTCGAACGGTGGAAAGAAGCGTTTAGTTTAATTGGCAGGGACACCCCCGACGGCGAAACTCTTAATTCGAACCTGTACAGTCAACAGTTGGACCGTCTGGAAGAAACCATATTTCAGAAGTAGCTTACTTTGGCCAACCGGTGATGTATTGTATTTAATCAGGACAATGCCAGACCACGCACATCGATAGTGACGTGCCAAAAATTTCGTGAGCTCTTATACATCCACCGTGTCAGCTGGTACCAAGTGATACCTGGTTTATCATTATTATTAGTTTATGGCGAATCATTTTGCTCAAAAAAAGCTTGTGAAAGTCTAATGTTCCAGTTTTCCCCAGTAGGGACGAGTATTTATATGAGAGATACATAATGGAATTACTTTCAAAATGGCAACAAGTTATCGAATAAAACGATGTGTATTTCACCTAAATTGGACCATTCTAACTATGCTATTTAAAGTCTTTAATGCCATGCAGAAATGACATTTTTTTACTACACCTTATAAGCTATCGCAAAGATGCAAAAGAAGAATAAAACATTTTATTTTGTTGAAAATGAAAAAACCTTCAGTTTATAGTTAAAAAAAGGCATTTCAATATTCCACTCCCTTAAATAACTTTTTACGCATTTATTTTTAGACCCATCCAAAACTCTTAATCAGGAAAATAATTACCGGTACCACTATTACATCATTGTTAATCAGAAATAGGTATTTTATAAAAATCTGTTTAGTTTGTGGCAAAGTAAAACCATCAATCTCTTCCTACACAGTGTAACTTTTGTGGTATTTAATAATAGAAACCGACCGTGGCGCGATAGTTAGTATACGCGGTTACGCAGGTTCAATCCCAGATACAGCTACCTATCGTTATTTGGAAGTCGGCAACCTTTAAAAGTGTTCAAATAATCGATTAATCGACAAGTCTTATGAATGCTTCTTGAACTGTGACGTCCGGAATTGTCGCTAAACTGAGTGAGTCTAAAAGTCTAAAAGGTGAATGCGCGTAAGCCCATTGAATGTGAGCTCTTCCACATGTCGTTAATGAGAATGCAAGGCAATTTGTTTTTTTTTTTTGTTTTTTTTTTTTAGGTAAAAGAGACAAATATGAGCAAGCTTGCCATTTTCTTAAAACAACATACGCCTTCTGTTAATTTTTCGTTATGAGCATTAATTTGAAGTCGCTGGTTAAAAGCATATGTGCTTCTATGAAAATTTTCAACTTCGTAGCAACGGATACCTTCTCTCCTTTGCAGACGCACAGTTTAATAGTTTTGTTAAAACCTTATTAAAACCGCATATGTTAAAGATAACAACATTTATAAATAAAAATTCCATTTTTAGGTTTAAGTAAATCTGCCATTATTGGTTTAACCAGTTCAAGATCTTCAGCAGCTGCAGCACCCGCACCTTTAACACCAACATCGGGACCTCCTTCGGGCAGTAGTTTAAGTTGTAAGTGCTTGGCTGATAAACAGAGACAGCAAAAATTTATATTTAATATAATATTTAACGTTTATGCAGCACTACCATCTCTGGGTTTGGAACAAAGACCTCCATTGGCTGCGGCTCGCCCCAAATGTAACAGTGTATTGCATTTATTTGGTGAATGGCTATTTGAAGCCGCCCATATTGGCGGTGATGCCTGGTTAATTAATACCAAAAGTTAGTAAAATGTAACTAAATACGTATGTACATGCTATATTACTATAATGGCTTCTATTGCTTCTATTTTTAGAACAAGCATCTGAGGCAAGTAAACGCCCGTCTTCAATGATCATGGAAAATCGTAAGGGTAGCATTTCTTTGTCCCAACCGAATTCTCTCAATGACCCTTCTAGCTTACCGCCAACTTTGACTATTGATAAGTATGAATCCGGTAGAGCTGAGGCCATTGGCACATTGTGTAAAATTTTCTGTTCTAAAAAGACGGGCGAAGAAATATTACCTGTCTATTTGGCTCGTTTCTATATGGCACTGCAGCAATGTTTAAAAATCACAGAAGCCAAGGAATGTGATGAGACTTTGGCCAGTATTTTACTAAATTCGGCAGATCTATTCCGCTTGGATCTAGATGGTATCCACGTGTTATTGCCTTCTTTTATAGCGGCATTGGAAATTGTTCTTCCAGCCAAAGATTTGAAAATTAAAACTCAAGCTATGCAATTCAATAAAACGGAGCTTAGAAGATCAGCTATACAGATATTGTTGTCAATTCTAACATTGCCTTTACATTTTCAAACTTTGCCCATTAGGGATTTAACGAATGAATCGTCAGAAAAGTGAGTGATCTAAGAATCAATATATTTATTAGTAATTTGGTAATAAAATATTTTCGACCTTTTTTTTCAGAATGGTTACATTTATACAATTGAAGTCCCGTTTGATAAATATTCTCATGAATGCGTTGCAAGTTGAAACGGATGCCCAAAATACACACATGTTGCTGGGAGGTCTTCTATTGACCGTTCAAGATGCTGTTACCTTTGAAGATGCTGAAGCTTTGGGTGCCGAGCATCATAATATACATACAGGCTCACCGTCACCTGGTCATGGTAATGCTGAGTCGAATATATTGAGTTCAGGTACATATTGTTGCGGTGATGAAACATAATCTTGTTGCACTGATACATATTTCTTACCATATAGTTTTTTATGCTTATTTTTTCATTTCATTTATTTGAAATCTGAATCTTTTACTTTTAATTTCATACTTTTGTGTATTGTTTTATGTAATCTCTTGTGTTTGCTTTAATTGCAACAACCACAATATCAACCGACCAACGACGTGAGTAGCTTGTTCTGAGCGTTCCGCTTCCATAGCTAGTGTTGGCAATTGTAGTTTAGGTGCTCATAGTACTGCCACCATTGGCAATTCAGCAGCAGCTGGCCTGACATCAGCTGAATCATATCATGGTTCTGGCACGTTAAATGCACGCGATAGTGTATCTCAGCATGACTATCCCAGTTTAACGTTATTTGAAGATTTACCTTTGGAAGTGTTGCAGGAATATGAAACAGCTACTGGTTATGGTAATGTTTTTTATGATTTCTTTTATTGTTTTTAGTATATTGCCTATAAGTTTTATTAATTATCTCCTGTATTTTAAAATGACTCATTCCCTTGTAATATCTATACAATACATCCTCTTACAGATAATGCGCACGCGTTATTCGTTCATGCTACCTACTTGGTGTGTCATCGTTTAATTTCTTCATGGAGGACGGATCTGAATGTGTCGTTGGCAGCTTTGGAGCTGCTTTCGGGATTGGCTCGTCTATTTATACGCGATTCCGGTAAGTTTGTCACATTTTAACTTTTATTCTTACCTTGACGTCTATGTCGCCTTTTTTGCTAAGCATTCTTTAACTTTGTATCTTTTGGTTTTGGATTGAATGATTTATGTTTTGTTTTCCTATTTTAAGCTTTGGCTTCCTTCGGTTCGTTTATGTCGGTTGTTTAGGTTTCTCTCTATCTTTTGGGCACTCTTTTTATATTTTAAGATGTATGCATTTTAATACGTGGCAGTATGCTCGCAATGTTAGTTCTTTCTATGTATCCTTTGTAAATATCCATATATATATACAAATATATAATTTAAATTAATATTATTTGAATACATTTTATAAAGGGTTTAAAACATCGTTTACTAAAAATGATAAAAAAAAACACTAATTGATTTGAAAAAAAAAAAAAAAACAATTATATGATGTTTTTTAATGCAAAACAAAGCTCAAAGCTCATCGAAAATAACAACTCTTAACATAAGTCAGACAATCAGGCAGATTTAAACCGATTTGAAATTACTTGCCTACTACTGATTTGCAGTGAAGATTGCAAAGTCACGCCATTGAAACCTCATATATAACAGTTAATACCATTTTTCGTTTAAGTTGAAAGTGCCTCGATTGCGGGTCACGATTTTTTTGTGTTAGGAATCCGATGAACCACTTGTCCCTTTCATATCTTTAACAATCCATACGCTGCCGGCGTTCAAACTTACACATATAAATTTGTATTTATTATTTAAATAACTCCCAGGACAAGTTCACCTGTATGTGTACCTGCGGGGACCAAATGCGAAGATTCTTTCCCTTGATACCATTAACTTGGTTAATGCTCTTGTTTCCCAACAAATTTTAGATGCAATTATTTGATTGTGAACGCTACAGAACCGATAATATTGGTCGCACGGATTGAGGCTATACTGTGTGCTCTGGACATCGTGGTATCTAAATAGGGGTATATAAGGTGTAGTAAAAAAGAAATCCATTATTTTTGCATGACATTGAATGCTTTTCTTTTGCAGAGTTAGAATGATCAAATTTGCACAGTTTTGTTCCATAACTTGTTGCCTTTTTGAAGGTAATTTCATTATGCCTCTCTCATAGAAACCCTCGTCTCTTTTGGCAAAAAACTGAGGTAGACGATTTTTACAAGGTTCCCTTGAGGTGAATTTTTTACCTGCAAAATCTCTCGTCATATACGGAACATGTGGTAGTCACTTATGCCAAATGCGGACTATAATAGATACGTAAGAACTTCCCTACCAAGCTTCCGTAGCTTTTGATGGGTCAATATCGGAACACAACATGCTCCTCTCAGATTGCCAAACATCTAATGTATCGCTCCGCTGAATCATGTAAAGAAAGAAGTCCGTAATGTGGGTCCTCCCTGGAAGAGATACAGCCTAGCCAGAAGAAAAACATATGCATTTTGTTTTCAATATTGATGATAAAGATCATAAACCTATAAGAAATGAGTAAATTGTTTACAAAATCTCATTGTCGATATTAATGGCAATACACTTATATATAACGGCGTAGGTGTCTTGCGATTAATATGCACAGTGAGGTGTTGTAAACAAGTTGCTTATTTCTTATAGGTTTATGATCTTTGTGGCGATTTAGTGTCCTTTGTTAGTTTATTATTAAGACTAAGCAAACAAAAGGTCGGTTTGAAAGCTTTTCTGTTGCCGTTGAGTCAGTCGTTAATGCCAAAGTTGGGTCAAGGGCTCTGTAACCCTGATATGTTTAATTTTTTTGCCATAATCAGATTTCCATCTCAGTTGATGCAATTATTTTTACAGACTTGACTAGTTAGAAATTGATTCACGTTGTTGTTGTTGTAAACTGTATGATGTGACTATCCATAAATAGCTGAATATCTTTATAAAATGTATCAAATGTGTAGACTCTTATGAGAGAAAACAAAATCTTGCAATTGTATAACCTAACAAATGATTTTTTCTTTTTTTTATTCTCTTCTTTTTAAAACTACTAATCCTGGGATAAATCATAATTTCTGTTTTTGGTTGAAATATCTTTATTTTTCTTGTTGCGCTGACTCCCACAATACCCATATGTACACGTCATTCCATGCGTCATAAATCCTACACAAATCTTCCACAATCTATTTTGAATTTTTGTAAAATATGCAATCCTATTTGTATCGATCGCTGTCATTAAACCCCATTCCATTCTATTAAAATTACTTATTATTCAACAATGTAACTAACACCCCCATCAATAACAAAACTGCTGCAGCTCGGAAGTTTACAAATGGTAATTAATTGATTAAATATAATTACTAACACAGGTTTTTCTCTTTTTCGTTTCTTCTTTCTTTCTCTTTTCACGTAACTTTTCGAAATCAATAAATGCATACATTCATATCCACTCACTCTATGCAATTGATTGGGAATTATTCCTAACATTAAAATAATTTTTTCTATGAGTTCTAATTATGCAACATAATAATTATACATTTATACATATTTTAATGTTTACCATGGGTCATACATAATTCGGGTGATATTATCACAAAACATTTTCCATATTTTTCTTTGTACATTTTTTTCAAAACGTTACCATATCACCCACACACATTTCAACCTCAAACTACTTAAAATGAAATCAAAATGTTGTACAAAACTCAAAATCACGACTTGATTTCCAATTGAATTGAATGAAAAACACCCATAAATCAATCATAAACATAACAATAAAAAAAAACCAAAATACACACAACCTACTAGAAAACTTAGTAAAAATTGAAGAACCAAGTCAAAATCTTACGATAATTTCCACAGACGCCTTGGAATGTAAGCGAGCAGTCAAATGGATTTGCGATTACATATGCTATCAATGCTCGCGTCCTCCCCAGGCTCATAGCAAAGATCTCCACAGCACTATAGTAGCGGCGTTCCAATGCACATCCGCGTGGTTGATGCAGCATCCCTACTTGTTGCAGGATAAGGATTGTTTGCAAACCGTATTAGAGGTGGTTGAATTGGGTATATCCGGTACCAAGAGTATTGGCAAATCCGGCGATATACCGAAATTTAAGGACGAAAAAGAATTGAAACCAGCTTCTATGCGTGTTCGTGATGCTGCCGAAGCTTTGTTAACGATTATTCTGGAACAAGTTGGTTATTTTCCCAGCGAATGTGGGCCTGAATCAATTTCTTCATTGCTGGACGAAGTGGCCCTAATGAAGCACTGTAATTCACTGGATGCGACAAATGGTTCTTCAATTACAACTGAACAAGCGATATCGAAATTTAAGTATTTCGTTACGGAGAATTCAACGATTTTGGCATTGCTCGAGGAACCTTTGGGTAACGATCAGGATCCGCAACCGACAGTGACATGTAAGTAGATTTTCTGTATTGATGTATTTCATTATTTAATAATATTTCGACGCAGCTATGAAATCTGTTTAAAACGTGATTGCGTCCATAAAAAATTATGACTACATAAAATGATTGTTCTTCAGGGATTACTGCCCAATAGAGAATGCAATATTCCGGGTTTCTTTATTTTCCGGTAATGGTGAAGAATGTTTAAATATTCCCTAATCCCAGGAATTTTTGAAAAATATGTAAGGTGTATTAAGAAAAAAAGAAATCCATTATTTTTGCATGGTACTAAAGATTTTATTTAGCTAGTTAGAATGATCCGATTTAGGTTAAAAATGCAACCTTTTGTTCGATAACTTGTTGTCATTTTACCCTCGTGTTAATCGAAAAAACTGGGACTCAAAGAATTACGTAGTGTGGTGTTTCTTTTCTTCTTCCTAAGAATGGACTTGGCTTTATTTCTACACCTGCAAAAAATTCACCAATTTTCTTGAGTAGGGTTTCACGAAGGAAAAAAAGGTTTAATAAAAGACTATTAATTATGCTTAATACCGTAATAGAATCGATAAAACCAAAATTGTGCATGATTGACTGTTACAATATTAGGACCATAAATATTTTCACATGTTCACAACCGTCTAAGTTGGATTTTTGCCTTTATCGAAGAAAAAAGTGTAAAATACTCGTATGACGTAATATTGTCTGAGTAGTTTTTGGAGTACGAAATCTAGCGTAAATGTATTGCACTCGTACGACGGAAAATACAGGTATAGATTGCTAAACCATTAAAAAAAATGTTTTTATTTTTACTATACCTTGTATAGCCCGAGGTTTCTGAATTACTTTCCAGAAAAAACCGTACGAATGGAATTTAAATTATTTGTATCACATAACAGAGATAAGCAACATTCTCTAAAAATTTGAGAATATTTTCTCAACATAATTTTATTTTTCCATTCTCAAAATTTCCTCTTGTGCCCTGACAAAATTTTCGAAAAGTGTGAAATGAAACCGGGAAAATTTTCGGGAAATCCGGAGATATACTGTCTACTTGTACAAGCAGACTCCAAATATCAAAAAAATTTTGTATTGGATCATATGCTAACAATAATTCTTAATATTATGAAATATCCACGTGTAAAATACCAGTCTTTATTGACTTTTAAAATCTTAGTGAAAATATCGTAGAGTTACTTGTTTAAAATAACATCAACTAAAAAGTTTCAATTCTCCAGTTAATGATGAGTAGGAGCAAGTGCTAGTTCAGAACTAGTTCGATGTTCATAACTCGCTAACTAGTTTCACTCTAACTAGGTCATATTTTCACTAATTCGCAGTAAGGTTCGCCGTTTCTTACCGTATACCAACTCATGATGATCATTATTTCAATTCAAATTTGCATTGTCAGATTGATTACTGTTCGTATTTATCAATATCCTAAATACCAAAGGGAATAAAAAGCCACTAGTGTTACCTGCTGGAAGAGAGAGGCTGACAAAATCCACAATAAGCCAAATTTGGACAAATCCTTAATATATACAAAAAAGGCTTGACTACTATTAGTTACTAATGGTTATTTTATGTTTCCGAACGAATTTCAAAAATTATCAGAAAACAGCGTGTGTCACATTTCTGAAAGTGTAAGATTTGAAGATGCACCGGCATGTAAAAGCTCCCGTCCGCTAACGTGAGCCTATATGAAACAATATACAACAAAGAAAACTTCTAACCTCACGCTTGATCGATAAGCGTAGGCTTTGCAAAATTGTTATACCACAATTAAATTTGTTTACATCTTAAGTATACTTTCTTAAGATTTCATGCTTTTGTGTGAGTAGCCTAATTTCCAGCAATTCAATTTCATCAAAACTCTTCAAAATTGTAAACTATCTGAGAAAATAGAGACAAAAACTCTGCACGGGTAAAATTTTTAGGCGACATGTGGGTTTGAAACATTTATAATTATTGAAAATAATTTTTCTGAGAAAATACATGATTTCTGGTAACATTTTTTAGCTGGCGCTCTTTATGGAAAATAAAGAATTTGATTGAAGAAAAAGGTAGCAGAAACATATCTCAAAGTGAATTTGGACACAAGCGTTATCTACAAAGGGGGCAAACATATGATGTTTACTCAAATTCAATTTACTGCCACAAACAATTACCCGAATATTAATTCCATTTCAAAGCAATTGAAAAAATTTCCAATGTTTACTTCAAACAGCTCTATATTAGCGTCAGATGCCAAATTTTCTGTTTGCTGTAAATGAAACAGTGGAAATTTGTATAAAATTTGTACAAGAGGAATTCCACTTGTAGAATTTGCATGCGTCTCATATGGGAAAAGGGAGTTTCTTTAAGCTTAATACTAGCCTTCTGAACAAATTTTACAAAATATCTTTATCACAACTTCAGCCAAGTTGCAACTGTTTCTATTCAGGATACTCTTCTAAATGTTACTCTAGACGTTGCGAAATGCAGTGCCGCTCACTTGAATAGCACCCCCTTAAATATTATTCTAAGCTCGATTTCTTCCAAAGTAATAATTATAAAGAATTGGTTGTGCTTTTATAAATCATATTTCACGTATTTGCTGTAATCCTATATCATAAATTGTCTTTCATTTTAATTAATTAAGTACTAAAACATTAAACACAAAAAAAGTCAGAAATTCAATTTCAGGGTTTGGTTCATTTGAAAAGCCCTCTTACAAAAATTAGATTATACACGAAAACATTAATTCTAAATTAAAGGTATTATTGTTTGCTTACATATAATTTAAAAACAAGTATTTTAAGTAAAATTTAGTAGTGGCTGCTTCCGCCCTAGTTTAGAATACATTCATATATTCTGTTCGGTAAAGAATCATACAGTTTTTTGATTAGGTCCAGCGAAATACACGACCAGACCTGTTTAATTCCATTAATGAGTTCACTTTTGCTTGAATACTGTTTGCCTGATTCGTACACCTAGCGCACTAGCCATCCCCAGACGATATCAATAATGTTTAAGTCTGGAGGCAGTTCATAACCTCAACATTTTGGCATTCAATCCATGATTTGGCCCTTGCTGTGTGGATTGGCGAGTTGTCATGCTGGAATTTTCATTCCAAGTCTCCCAAAATATTTTTAACTTCAGGGAAAGGTTTTACCAGCACGGCTTTTTATGAAGTCACATTAATTTTTGCAGAGAGCAACTGGAGTTCTATTACGCCATAATAAGAGATCGTACCCCATACCATAGCTCCATCGATTGAGTAGGTGTTCCTCTTTTCGAAGATCGTGGAAGTAGTAATTATATCCATCAGGACCTCTAAATTAAATTTTTTTTCGTCGGAAAATATAATTCTATTCCTCCACTCTCTACTCCACGTCATATTCGTACGACAAAAATTAAGGCGACGTTCCTTACGGAGATTATCTAGCGGTGGTTTCTTTTTAAGTCTAAAGCGTTGCAAGTGTGCTGCTTTGAAAATAACTCTTTTCCGTTGATACACTTGCACTTACGCCAGCTTTTTCCTTGATTTTGGCGGCAGTGTCGTGTGAATTTGAGGCATATCTCAGAATACATCTCTTGTCAGCGGCTGTAATAGTGCTTGCTGTTCGACCTTTCATATTATTTGCATAGCCTTCGGTGTCACGTAAATATGTCGAAATAAATTTGCGACTTCTGTTAGTTTTTCTGGCTATTTGATGAATAGAAAGTCTACACTCCTTGTAGGTTTTAATTTTGGATCTTTCCTCGACACTCAAGGATTTATCTCGGCTCATTTTACTTAAAATCGATTGGTTTTATATTTAATTATATACAATTGCTGTAATGCGATCTGATTTATGATGATTAGCAAAAGACTTCAACACTTAAACTGATTATCATATTCAAATGGACCAAAAAAGAAGAACACATTTTTCACTCACTTAAAAGAAAAGAGCGAATTAAAATAATGGGACACTCCCATAGCTCATAATTTTTTGTAGGTGATGTGTGGAAGTAGGAGAAAGAAATAGGTAAAAACTGGATCGTTATGTGAAGTGTACTTTAAATAGTAATCACTATTGTTAAATGATTAGGGGGCGCTATTCAAATGAGCGCCAGTGTAGAGTGAAATGCCAATATTTGTATAAATTATTATGCTGCGAACTAACTGTGGATATATATTGACAAAGTAGTATTAAGTTCGAACAGAAACACTTGTAATATAGTTGTCAAGTAAAAGGGAATAAACATCATATTTTACATTTTATTA
Source organism: Philornis downsi (assembly GCA_019455685.1). Taxonomy (NCBI): domain Eukaryota; kingdom Metazoa; phylum Arthropoda; class Insecta; order Diptera; family Muscidae; genus Philornis; species Philornis downsi. The sequence continues at coordinate 1,412,798 of JAHXMU010000829.1, forward strand.
GTACTCAATTATGTTTTCCTTTTATTGAAAAAAAAAACATCAATATATTTTTACGTCAAATGTTTGCAATGCAAAATACCAAGCCAGAACATAAATATACCTTAAAGCAATTACTACAAATGTCATTGGGCTGCTCTCAATTGTCGGAGGAAAACTTAGCTCTTTTATATTGTCTGATCCAGGTTTTGCTGCGAAAACTCAACTGTCAAGACGAAATTGTAAAAATTACTGGTTTCGAGGGACAGCGTCTTCTTAAACTCTTAAGCAATCTTAAAGATAAAGAGCGTCCTCTGTGTCAATATAAGCAATTAGAAGGGCAGCATGCATATGGAAAGGGATTGAAGAAAATAGAAGAACTCGAAATGCGTACTAATGAATTGACACTTATACTGGACACCCACTTTAACGAAATACGATCGTATAAGCATATGTTTGATCGACAATTTCAGGCGAAATTTTGGGATCGCTTTTCTCAACCTCTGGAGGATCTTTGTTCATACTACGGCCGAAGAAATGCGCCATTTTGTAAAGGTCTAGCAACAAATTCGGTTTTTATTCAAAAATTAATAGCTACTGCGACAAAACCTGTTGTAGAACGCCTTATCACATTTGAGGAACGTATTGATATAATGAAACAAAAAGTAAAGGATTTAAACAAGCATATAGACGAAAGGTTCGAACATAGGAATTTTCCCAAACCGCTCATAATGAAAATCAGTATGATGAATAACGACGTAGTAAAAAATCACCGTGTATTCATGGAAACTGTTACTGAGTTGCAAGAAATGCTTGATGCCAAATTGGATCGCATTGCTTTGCCTGCCTTTAAGAACTACTTGAAAACAAGATTTGACAACGTTAGTCATACCATAAAGGGAATACAGAAGGAAAAACTGGTATGCTCAGTAAATCGACCGCTTAATGTAGAAGAAATTCATTGTTTATCGTGTGGCCGTGTCAAAGAGGCTATAAAAGAGAACTTTGGTGAAATGTCTGGTCCATGCGAACGCCATTTAGTAAAATGTAGCTTAGGGCCAGAAGTGAAACTACGTGAACGCCTAAATGGTTTGAACAATACCATTGAAGAAGAATTGGAAAGACATTTGAACAGGTCTAAAAGATCTGGCTTTGGCCAACGTACGTCGTTTTTTGTTCTTGGTCAAACTTTAAACAGAAGTAAATGAGATTATGAGAATGTGTAATGAATATAATAAATAATCAGTACTTAGTATGATTGCAATACGAAATAAAAAATGTCTTCACAAAGCCTAGATAGGAAAAAATAATTGTTTACCACTGCTTTTTATAAGAACTGCTGTATTACGAAAAAAATTTTACCTTTCACTTTGAGTATAGATGAGGAGCAGGAGGGGAATACATGTGATTCTGAAACACCGTTTTCGAACTATAACTACGAGGACAGTTCCAAAACTAGCCAACCTAACAAAGAAGACTCAAAAAAGGGGAACATTTTTCTTTATTTTTTAACACAATCTCCTTTTAGCTCGATACACTTTTTTCCAGCGATAATCAATAGCATACATATATACTTTTATATACCTATACACATGTTTATAGTAAGAACTGTCCAACTCCTTAAAATAGACACCGTGTGTTCATTTTTGGGAATCTTTTACCACCGTGCCATTTTTTTAAGTATGTCTCATTGTTTTTGGAAAATCTTTTACCAACCGAGCCATTTTTTTAATAATGTTGTATGGCAATAGTGGATGTGTGAACTGGAGCATTGTCTTGATAAAACAACACTTTTTTCGAAAAATGCGGGGTTTTTTCCACAATTTCATAAGCTAAACGCTGCAATAAATTGGCATAATATTCGCCGTTGATGGTTTTTCCTTTCTGAAGATAATCAATAAAAATAATTCCATACACATCCCAAAAAACAGACGCCATGACCTTGCCAGAGTAATGAAATGTTATACCTTTAACGGGGACTTAAGGTATTGGCTTTAAATGGAATTTGTTTTCCTATACAAAATTCAATAATTTCATACAATAATCTGTTGCGATTATTATAAATATTGTTTATAGTACTCTAATAATTTCTTTTTTCATTTTATTGAGTTACTTTATGTTATTATTCAGGCTTTCTCAAATGTAAGGAGTAATGCAATAATAATACAATTTCTGCAATTTAATGCGCAAATGGGAAATTTTACATTTGGGGCTAATACAGGCTCGTTTGAAGTAAACATGGATACACTTTCCGTTGCACGGAATCTGAATTAATGTTCTGGTAACAGTTTGATACAGGAATTTGGACATTTGGTAAATAATACGTCAAATTTGTTTGAACAAAGAGTATAGGACAATAAGAGATAAATTCAAAATGAATATCATTTACTGTTTTTTCGTTTCGTCTTGTTTACATTTCCTTTTTCTAAGTTGCTCAACACCTAAGAGTTTCTGGGTGGAGATAGGGCAAAATATTCCAGTTATGTGCCATATGACTTTAATGCTTCACCAAAATAAAAATCGCTAAAATTAAAAATTGCGCAACATAAAAAATGATTAGAAGTTACATTTCACTACTTGATATTTAATTTCCCAAATTTGAAAGCATTTTTATTTTAGCGCTTATGCTTGTTTTAGTGATTTTTAATTTACGCTTTATTTACATGTCAAAAACCTGTCATCTTCTCGATTAGACACTCAGCTATAGAGCTATATAGGCCAATATAGTACTTTTAGCGATTTTGGGAATATGTTTGGCCAACCTGTTTAGAAACGCCAAAAATGAAGTAATTTTTCCATATTTCCTATTTATCGCATTGTAGAAATTGTCTTTAGCGCACTTACAAACAAAAAATGCAATACCGTATTCAAAGCGACTGTGATAAAGTATATATTTTTATTATCTGTGTTTTTCTATATTTCTTATTTAATAGTAAATGATCAAAGGTGTTCGAATATGAGCCAAACGGGGCTCCGGTCCAATAAATTAAAGACTACAAGACTACAGTAATTTAATATGGGAAAATGGGCGATAATCTCAATTGTAAGGTTTCTATACAAAATCAGCGATTTTGAAGTCAGCGTTGTCGAATTATTCATAGTTATAACGACAATGAAATACATTAAATAACAGTTATTGAATTGCATAAATTTTTGAAATCTTTAACACTGAGTTTATTATTTTATTTCCATAGTACTTATTCGTGGTCCATTTGGACGCCATGCCTGGACAATGCAATTGAGACATTTACCACGCAGTAAGTCTGGCACAAAATATCATGCCGTTAACCCTGGACGTCCGATACCCATGAATGAGATACCACAACGTATAGAATTCGATCAGAAACATTTCCCCGAGGGCGTCGAAAAGGTTACACCATGTGTAGCTGATTTCTCCATACCAACATTCGAACAAATACGTGAATTGTATGGCACGGAAAGCATCAAACAACTGGAGGCCATGTTGGAAAATCAAACAATTCACGAAAAACTGGCATGGGCTGAAACGGATAACAGTTCAGATTCTCTGTCACATGCCCAGGAAAGTGTACCACCTACGGTGTGTCATGAATTTCAAGCAGCTCGTCTGTTTTTGTCGCACTTTGGTTTTCTCACTTTCGAAGAAAGGAACCCCAACAGTCCGGCCGAAACATTGGGAGCTCCACCTCAGCGACCATTGATTGTTTTAGATACAAAACGTGCAAATTTCGCTATGGAACTGAATAGCTTGGATAAATTGAGTGCTCGTACTTATGATACAGTACATGTATTCTATGTGAAGGCAGGCCAGTCCACATCTGAGGAAATTGTGGGTAATATGAGTGAGGATAATGTTAGGACATTAGACCCGCACTTTGGTAATATGTTAATGACTTTAGGTAAGGAATTAGGATTGTGGATATGGTGGTGATTAACGGTTACTGATTAAATTTTTTTCACAGGTTGGCCAGTTGATGTTAATGAACATTCCGGCTGGTCTGGTTTAGTTAGTACTTCATGGTCTTTAAAAACCGCCACAACAAAGCCAGAAGATAAATCCCAACAACGCTCATTATCTGCTGATTTGAAATTCAATGGTGCAACCAAAGTTTTGTACTGGGCTGATGTCTCCTCTGAAATAGCATTTGTGGTGCCAAATGAGTGGAATTTACGCTCCGAAACTGACGGGTGTTGCCAATCCTCATGTGTTACGGATTCATCAAACGCTCCCAATGTTTGGTCAAGAGCACCATCTGATTTAAGCGAAACTAATAAAAATCCATCACAACGTTCACGAAATTTATCTTTGGAGCTGGACAAATCTAAAGACCCGGTGCCTCCTACCAGACGCAAGGCAAATGCCATGAAACCGTCACTTTTGGCACAACCGCCGGCTAAAATTTTCCTGGTTTGGTTGGAATCGTTTGAAGATATGTTAAATTTCCCAATAGGTAAGTTATTGCTAGTTTTTTCTTGTCTTTTTTGTTGGCGAGCACAAAGTTTTCCTTTATTCAGAGGAGTTATTGCCCTACACTAAAACGGGAGAGGAGGCGAACATATTGCAGTTGCCTCGAGCTGCTGACGTTCATGTTATTTTCATTCATGCCTTACAATCTGGGCTCTTAAGAGTTAAGCTGCAAGGTCCGCCGGGACGAATGAGTTTCGCTACACCATTGGTGGATGGTATGGTGCTAAGTCGTCGTGTCGTGGGCAATTTGGTACGACAAACTGCTCATAACATGGCTAAAAGAAGGAGACTGGATAATGATAAGTAAGTTGAAATCATTTTTGGAAGAATATGGGAAAACTATATTTGTGTAAAGCGGTTAAGAATAATGGCCATATATTTATTCTACTTAGCTTCCAGCCCCCACATGTTCGACGTCGTTTAAAGGTTCAGGATATCGTACAAAAGTATAAAATGGATTTATCGGAACCGGAGTTGTTGGCTCATCTTTTCAAATCGTCTTTTTGAAAGCAGTATATAGTGGTTATAATATTTTTTGACATAAGTTATTTATTTTTGCGTTTTTTCATTAATATTATTATACTTTTAAAGTATACATTTATTTGATATTTATAAACTTATTTATTTCTCTTTTTGGTAAAAGGGTCGCCTATGTCTCTCTCTATTACGATGGTATTAATAATACACTGTTAATCTCCAATACTAATTTTAGTATGATTCCGTTTTTTTTATTGTCCTAGATTTGTAAGCTTTGTAGAATGTGGATACAACTTATTTCGATAAAAATAAATCAACATTTATTTTTGCTAATCTTACAATATGCTTTTTTTTAATCAACATATGGTTCTTATGGATGTGGAAACGTAAAGAGTATAGTTAAAGTTGATTTAGTTTGAAGTCGTTTCATTTTAAATCAGTGTAATAAAATCTGGTTTAAAGATAGATGACGAACCTGTCGTGCTTTCCTGCAGAATTAAATGAGAAAACCGGGAAGTTCCTTTGAATGTTATAAATAGTTCAATTAAATGTAGTTGAGATTTGTGGGATTTAACCATAAGAGGGACTATAAACCTATGTCTTTGGAGGATATACAAAGGTCAATTAAAACTTAGAAAGTTACATGGAAGAAGAAAAGGCGGTGGAAATTAAGGGTAGCATAAAAAAGAGAAAGTGTAACAAATATCCAGTTGGAAAAATACGAGATGATAATTTAGTTGTCTTAAAACTAACTTAACTTATTATGGGAGTTCAACATGTATTGACCAAGAAGAAAGCGATTCATATGACTGACGACCAGAGTTCACTTAGAAGTTTTTTTACTTATTTCACTACTAAACACAATGAAATAGTTTTGGATAAATTGGATGTGATATTAATGATAGAATTATGTTTGACTGCTAATTTTGTGAAGTTAATGGTGGCATTGATGATAAAAAGAAATATTACATGTATTCTAATTATTCTGCCTTTGTAAGAAAAGTAGAAATGGGTTAATAAACAATCAGTTTGAAACCAGTACACAAGTTTCAGTCAGATGCGCTGGATTGCACTTATCTTCAACCGATGCTCTTTTGTGTTGTTGCAAAATCGTAGAAGGTGCTAGCGTGGGCATGAAAGTTCGGGTGGGGATTATAATTTTATCCAACTACATTTACAAACATTAACTGGCAAGACTTCCAGTTTTCTATTATATCTATTTGCATCTCCTATACATACCCTTATTAAATAATCAAATTTGACAACATATTTTTTATGTTAACTTTACAATTGCAACAATTTATTTACATAACATAAAGTAGTGCCATTCTCATATCTCCATAGTCTTGATTTTCTCAATTTCGAGTTCCAGCTGTTGGATCTGAAATAAATGCAGAATAGGTTTAGCTATCAGCAAATTTAATTGAAAATGTAATTTAAATGAAAATAAGTGGAACATTTTAAAGGGACTCAAATTGGATTCCAAAACACCAAATAGGAAAAAAACAAATATTACTCTAATTTATTTGTAAATCGATTCACCTTCTGAACATGTTTCTGCTGCACTTCCTGACTGGCTGACTTAAGAAATCCCTCATTTTCCATGCGCATTTGATAGCGTTTTAAGTCGGCTTGAAGTTTTTGCAGCTTTTGTTCATTTATATTTTGTACTGTAGATAATTTTTCCGATTTAAATTTATACGAGTCATTTGTGGTAATACCTTTAAAAATTAGAAATAATATTAGTGAATTATCTCTAAAATACTTATTAACATATGCTACCAAAACTGCAGAGATGACCCGCCGTGGAAAATATTTTTAATTCCTTATTATTTTTTGAAGTCTCAGTCATTAATGTGCAACCGATGCCAGTAGTTAAGGTTAATGCTTGAATCTCTGATAAATGTGATTCTAGCATAACCAGAGCCTGCTCGTTGTGGGCGTACAAATGTAAATGTGGGTCGTGCTTTTTACTAATAGTATTTCGGCTTTTTAGTTGTCGTATCTGTTGGCATATATCCAATATCTCCGCTATTTCTTGTTCTAATTGCACATTATGGTATTTATTCAAGTCAATTTCTATATTTTGTGGCAAATACTTTAATAGCTCTTCAGTTATAAAAGGGGTGAAGGGACTCATGGCTTGCAGAGACCAACTTAAAGCGGTTGCCAAGGTAGCACAGTGAATATAGCCCTCGTGTTTGTTTAAATTAATATTTCGTTTGCATGTTTCCTGGAATGTGTGTTTTACATTTATTAATCGAGTGTGATTTTCATTATTTTTTTAATTTTTCTTTACTCACCACATAAACATCACATAAATTGGTGTAAAGAAATTTTTTTAATGCTGCAGTCGCCGAATGCAAACTATAGTTTTCAAAGGATTCACTACAAATATTCAAAGTGTGTGCTAAACGACTTAAAATCCATAAATCCCATTTGCCCAGTGGCACTTGATTCATGGTCTCAATTTGATCTAATGGCATTTTCAGGCGCTCCGCAGCTCCTAAGGTAAAACGAGTGGCTTGCCAAATTTTATTGAGGAACAACTTGTTGGTATAGCATTCGTTGACATCGAAGTTTATAAAATGACTTTTAATGTTATGATTACAAAGGGTAAAGCGTAAGGCATCGGTGCCGCACTCCTGTATACCTTGAGGAAACATGCGTTGCAAGCCCTTAAGTGATTTCTGGACCTCTAAAGCATTTAAGATGCCAGCATTATGGGAAGCTTTAATATCTTGTTGAAGCGCCTGTGTAATACTTAAATAAATAAAGGAGATAGTGGTAAATATTTGTTAACTCACCTCCAGTGATGCTCCCTTTACAACTTGTTGTGGTGTCACCACATTGCCTAAACTTTTAGACATTTTACGTCCATGAGCATCACATAAAATGCCATTAAGCAAAATCTTTTTAAAGGGTGCTGTACCCGTTAACTTCAAGCCCAACATAACCATTCGCGCAACCCAAAAGAATAGGATATCATGACCTGTTTCCATTACATTTAAAGGGTAGTGTTGCTTATATTCCTCAGAAGGCCAATTAGAAGCCGAAAATGGCAGAAGAGCCGAAGAGAACCAGGTATCTAAAACATCAGAGTCACGCATAAGCTTAACATCGGAAGATTGTAATTCTTTTTGGGCTTTCTCCTTAGCTTCTTGTTCTGAATGAGCCGCTATCCATATAGACTTTCCACTCTGGAGATCAGTAGCCTTATAGGCTGGTATTTGGTGACCCCACCATAGCTGCCGTGATATGCACCAATCATGACAATTCTCTAACCATCTTTGCCATTCAATTTCGAAATTAGGTGGCAAAATTTGCATACGACCACTTAACACTTCAGCCAAAGCTTCATCAGCCATGGGCTGGCAATGTATGAACCATTGCTCCCTTAACATATACTCAATAACATCCTTGGATCGAGAACATATTGGTAACTGCATGGTGTGATCATGCATTGCCTGCAAGAGTTGCATTTCTCCCAGTTTTTGTAGAATTTCATCTCTTGCTTTAAATCTTGGCATATTAGAGAAGTATTTAAACTCCTCCGTCACAAATCCCTTTTCCGAAAATACTTGTACTGGATTAAGCAAATGCCGCCTAGCCACGTCGAAATCGTTGCGATCATGTGCCGGTGTTATCTTGACAGCTCCTGTTCCAAATTCCGGTTCAACTGTAACATCAAATATTAACGGTATAGGCTTCTCTCGGAATGGATGCCATAGCATAACGTCTGGTAGATCTCGATATTTCATATAACGTTCGTCAGTTGGATTTACAGCGACAGCCACATCTCCCAGCAATGTTTCAGGGCGCGTAGTTGAAACTTTGATGAACTCATTATCTGTTCCATTCATAACTTTGTAATTTATATCGTAGATACGACCAAATATTACGTTTTTGCTATGACCAGGTACTGCTACCTCTGTTGGCCCTTTAACTTCCAGTGTTTCAACTTCGATGTCTGATATGGCAGACTCTAAAGCACATGACCAGTTGACCAGCGACTCTTGTCGTTGAATAAGACCCTCCTCGAAGAGACGTATAAATGCTTCGTTGACGGCATACGCTTGGCGCTGAAGAAGAAGAGGTTGATAGTGGAATAATAAGGAAAGGAAGTACTTCATAAACTGGTTCAAATACCACTTGCAAATAAATTTATGAATTAATTCAATGGAACGTGGACTGGCGGTTAGGTTACTTGGGGGTTTTAAATCGTTTTGGAAGCTTATCAGGTAATAATTTGCGTATTTCAAAAATGTTTCGGTACCAATATGCTTCCTACAGAAATATTGATTTCGAACGGTGTTGTTTCTTATTAGCCAGCAATAGTTTTGAACCACCAGTATTGGACTTTTTTTATGTTTTATGTTCTAGCGGCTTCAGCGCGCTCCTGGATCTTACCCTAAACTTTTGGGAGTTATATGTTTAAGATAAATCCAAATTAACCAAATATAACATCTTAAAGTCAGTTATTGGGGCTATCCCTAGTACCCACTTTGAGCACAGGATGCTATTGTCGATTTTAAGGAGTACAATTAATTGTAATTACACGCCGTAGGGTCCTTATACCCGGCCCTATCTATTTTGACTTTGGGCTTAAGTGGAAAAGTGTCTTGATTTGTGCATTTATGACAACGACGATTATTTTCGTATAGCCCCAGAAGGGGTTTTTACTCCATATCAAAACTTTCTTCGTTAAGGTGGAAGTTTATAGAGTGGCTTGACCATTCTGATATCAGTATTTATTTTCAGCAACTGTGAATGAATATTTTTCAAATACAAATGAACTACTCGAGATGGTAATATGAGTTTCCCTACGAGTTTTGTATTAGGAAATAAGTGCAAGAGCAATAAAGGTTTACAATGCTTCGAGAATTCATTGTCAAATCGAACATTTGTTCAGTATAGAACCAGCTGAAAGCGGCTTGTCAGACAGATAATGAATTGGTTCGCTAATTCTATGAGAGAACTAGATTCCGAACGAGAATTTTTCGTGCTGGTGTAGTTTCAAACTAGAGCAATAAAGGTTGGGGGAATCGATATAACTGTACAATGCTTCGTGAATTCATTGTCAGATCGAACATTTGAACTGGATTCCGAACAAGAATTTTTCATGCTGCTGTAGTTTCAAACTAGAAAAATCGTTCTAATTCAGATTGATGTGTAGGTGGGGCCCTTAGTAAACTACAAAAACGAAATTTATGGAATTTTAGACGAATTTCCTTTGTATAAAAAATATATATATATCTTTTGAAAATTGATTTAAATCAGCCGTCAGGCTTTAAAATGGCAGTAGTGTAAAATAAATGAAATGAAATAAAAGTTAGCTTCAAAACTTTTTTTTGGAACTTTTTATGTCAAAATTCCGCATTTAAACCTTCCTAAGGAAGCCTTCTTAAAGTCTTCCAGCAGTGGTGGTATCGCAATTTTGTTTTACACTAAATAATGTAAATATGCTTTTAGTCGAATATGTCCTCCCAATAACTTTGCCTAAATAGTATTAATTGACAGACAAATTCTAACTACAATTATAGCTTTCAAAAACACCCATTCCGTTCCAAATGGCTTACCTTATCCATTGTAAAATACTGTTTATCCCACGTCAGCGTACACCCCAATTTCCGTAAATCCTCTATAATACCATCACCTTTTTCCTCTTTCCATTTCCATACTTCTTTCAAAAACTCCTCCCTGCCAATTTGATGACGTGAAACTCCTCGTTCCTTTAGCAGTTTCTTTTCCACCACTACCTGAGTGGCAATTCCAGCATGATCTGTACCGGGTATCCAAAGGACATCGTAGCCCATTTGTCTTTTCTGCCGACACAGAACGTCCTGTACTGTGGCCATTAGGGCATGGCCCAAGTGAAGATTTCCCGTGACATTTGGTGGCGGCAGTAACATACGGTAAGTGCCGGGTTTACATTTCCCCTGCATATCAGTGGACAAATATTCCATATTACATTTCCCCTGCTCAACTTGTTTAGGTTGATAACCGGGTGCCAAGGCAGCTGAAAAGTGAAACATTCTCGATTGATTTAATCAATGAAAAGTTGAGCGATCTTACATATTTTTGATGACCATCGTCGGGGATGGTAATACTCTTTGAATTTGAGGCGCAACACATGTGTTTTTCGACTTGCGATGTAAGATTTTTGTAAAAGTTTGTACATATCTTGTGATAACCAATTGTAAATTTTGCGATTATGAGCGGTATTGTTGGCCTCAGCTGTTCTAGAGTACGAACAGCTGCTTATTATTTATATTTCTAATCAGTGTCAGGGATGCTAAGTTTTATAGATTGGTAGGGATGCCAGGCAAGGTAAAACAAATTGCGAACATAAAAATGGTAAACTTATGTCTAGTTCACAATATAACCGAAACCGCACGTTTTTTCAAGGCAATAACACACCAACAGTTTGATCTGAGAGATTTAAACATATTTATAGATAATTTGATATAATTTTTATATTACACATTTGTCAACTTTTTCAAACAGGATTAAATCTGCCAGAGCAAAGTGTTATCCCCCTCAAATAATATTTTATAACATGAACTCATTTTAAACAACGTACAACAAAGGACCTCAGATCTCTTGTTAGAATAAACAGTTCGTTCTCCGCATACATTTAATATTGAAGCCTGTCTATGATGTACAATATTATTAATATATCGAATCATAATGATGTGATAGGAGTATCATAGCATAATATAATAATAAAAAGAATTTGTTATTAGCGATTTTTGCTGCTATTTTAGATATTACGTGCAGAATAGGTCTTTTTAAATGAAGGAGGAATACTTTTTTAGGTTTAAAACATGGTAATTCGTACTGCTCAGGCTCTCCTTCAAACCTCAGAAATCAATAATTTAATATATTTTGCATTATCGACACCATCAACAGTTTTACTTGTCTTTGATCGATCTATAAATTCTAAATATCGTACATAGTCTTTGTATGTCGAAAGTGCTGATTTCGAATAGCGTTTTTCGTAGAACCATATAAATATGAAATAAAAATTTTCGAAATTTAATTTAATTCGCTTTCATATAAAAGATAATTGTTCAAATAATGATGCTCTTTTTCATAGATTTACACAATTTTTTGGACTTGGCTACTGGCCTCAACGCGCAATTCGCGACGATCGGCGACGTCGTGGATTTGGCTTCGAGCCCAGCTCCCAGCTTTGGAGCTCCTATATATCGACTTTCGCCCTTTTGCAGAAAAAGCTGAAAAATTCGAAATGTCAAAGTTGACTTTTAGAAGTTGACTTATAGGAGTTTTTTTTGTTTGCCATGTCTGCAAAATTTAACTTTTTGTAAAATATAAAAGATTTTGTAGCCGTAACAATAATAAACGGATTGCATTCGAAATTTTCAGTAGAGTATCACTACCATTCCTACCATCATTTCCAATACAGCTTTGTTAAGACAAAAATCTGTTGCAATATCGTTAAAAATTAGTCTGTGTTGAATATATAGGGTAATTCAATAATGGTTTCAAAATCGATGACCTGGTAAGGCTGTTAGCTGTTAAATACCGGTCATCTGAAGTGTTATTTATTTAGTGAAAGGTTTGCCATTTACGAATACGGATCGTTTAACAACCGGAAAAGTGGTGATTCACTTTCCGTGCATTACGGGATGGTAATGGAAGCCATAATCGACCTACTGTGCAAGGAGTTGGCAAGATTATAAAGAGTTATAGGTGTGCATCATCGCAATGTGCGCACTGCCGATAATATCGCTTCTGTTAGTGAAGCTCATTTCTCACTCCGTGGTTACGTCAACAAGCAAAATTGTCGCATATGGGGCTCGGAGAACTCAGAAGTGATTGTGGAAAAGCCATTGCTTTCGGAAAAGTGACTGTTTGGTGCGCATTACGATATGGAGGTGTCATTGCGCCGTATTTTTCCGAAAACTACCTTAAAAGGATCTACTGCTGCTGCCAATCTAAAGGCGGTCATTTAAATGGCATTGTACGAGTATTTCGTACATAATGGGAAGGTATAATCATTATAATGAAGTAAAAGTTTCAAAAAAGCATAGCTTTATGTGTGTTTTATTTAACTTCACTTAAAACCCAGGAATGGATAGCCCTACATTTTAACTCGCAGAATCTCTTCCATATTTGCAAACATCTGGCGTGCGCAAAGTAGTATTTTAGGACCTTTGTTGTTTAATTTATTTATTAATGATATTTCTAACAGTTTTAAAAAAGTAAATTTTCTTTCATATGCAGATGACTTAAAAATATATCACAAAATTTCTAATATTTCTGAGGCTCTAGATCTCTAGATCTAGATCTTTAGAACGATTTAGATAATTTTCTTGACTGGTGTTCCCTAGATAAACTTTCATTAAACCTATCAAAATGTGTCCACATTTCATTTTCAGGATCTCGTAATCCAATTTAACTGGTTTTCAAAATTACATTACAGGCTCCTCACTACTGAAATGAAATGTAATTGTCTATGATATGGCTGAATTGTCAGGTGTGAATTTCGCCTAATTACATGAATAAAATTGTATGCATTTTATAATAAGTAAGCATCGAATTTATTTATATAAATTCTTCAAAATTTTACCTTCAAAATTTTAAATTAAAATAAATATTTTAATTTTCCTGATAGTTTACAAAAGAATGTACATCAAATTAGAGCATTACAAATTAATCGTTACGTCAAACAGACATTTCAAAATGGAAAATGTTTTTTAAGTGTTTGGTTGGAGTGACAGTCTATTCAGTAATCACCCACAAGGTGTTGGAATCCTTCACAAGTCCATCTGCAGATCCCTGTGTGACTGAACCAATGCTGTTGGTACATCATCATCTGTTTACTAGTAGATTAAGCATATGTGAAGTAGATATCACCTGAAAATGTCCAGCTTTTGGTTTATTGAACTATTAGGCGCGCAACTAAGTTCCCGCTATTTGACAATAGATGGCGCCAGCTACAAGTGTTAGTCGATTCTGCCATAATCTAAACGACATGACGTTTGACGTCGTATTCTTTTGGTTGTGTGAATATGCATGGTTTTGTGCCAAATAATTCTCATATGCGAGAAGCATTGATTTTCTTCTTTCATTCGAAGAAAACGTCGGCTGAAGCTCATCGAGAACTTCAAAACGTTTGCGGAGATGACGCTTTAAATGAAACAACGTGTCGAGATTGGTTCCGTGGCTTTAAAGACGGTGATTTTGAAGTTGACGACCATTCGCATGAAGCAAGACGAAAAACCTTCGAAGACACTAAATTGACGGCATTGCTTGATGGGGATCCATGCCAAATGTAGGTAGAGCTTGCTTCAGTATTATAAGTTACCCGCCAAGCGATTGCATGCGTTGGAAATAATTCAAAAACAAAGAACTTGGATACCTTATGAATTGAAGCCAAAGGACGTTGAGCGTCATTTTTCGCCTGTAAACGCTTGTTTTAGCGACCAAAAAGGAAAGGTTTTCATCACAACAATCCAAAGAAAAAAAACCATGGGGGAACCCGATCATGCTTCTACGTTGTTGTTTCAGCCGAATATTCACGCTGCAAAGGTTATGCTCTATATTTGATGGAACCAGGTCGGTGTTATTTACTATGTGCTGTTAAAACCAGGCGAAACCATCACTTCGGATCGGTATCGACTTCAGTTAATGCGATTGAGCCTAGCTCTGTGCGAGAAACGCCCGCAATACGCGGAGAGGCACGTAAAAGTGATTCTTTAGTAAGGCAACGCTCGGCTTTACTTGGCCAAGCCCATTAATACCTACCTGGATATGCTGAAATGGGAAATCTTACCCTATCTGCCATATTCTCCATATCCGTCTGATTCTCGCGCGTTCCGTTCGATGGCACACGGCGTGACTGACCAGCAGTTCCACTCATATGACGACATCGAGGAATGGCTAGATTCGTGGATAGCCTCAGAAGATGAACAGTTTTGCCGTGACTTTGAGCTTTGCCAGAAAGATGGGAAAAAGTAGTAGCTAGTGATGGGCAATAGTTTCAATGAACCTTTTTTAAAGTTGAATTTTTATAAAGAAAAACAGCGAGAACTTACTTGCGCACCTAATATTTCCATAATACCAACCAATAATGACAATGTAGGATTGATTTTTCCTGTAAATTCTCTTTTTCCTCATGGCTATTTGGCATGATTGTCAACGCTTCTTTTCGAGATAATTTTATGGTATGTACTTTCAATCATTTCTTTTGGAGGTATAGTTTGGTTGTTACTTTAACCAAAAATTTAAAAAGCATTTTAAATTGAGAATGTATACTAGATTTAACAGCTAATTTGATGTACATTATTCTGTACACTATCAAGAAAATTATCTCTAACGTGATCACTGTGGAAATAAATATTTTAAATTTAAATTAAATATCACGTGTGAGAAATTTCACAAATGAAATTTAGAAAACAAAATTATATTTTTAAGCCTCAAATTTGAAGTAGTTTCTAATATTTCCATATCAATCTATTCTCTTAGCTTTATAGTATTCTAAATTCGTAAAGTACACTAGAACTACTCAATAATTGAGATCATGATGGCAACTCATTTCAATTAGTATAATTATTATGCTAATATACAACTATTCTTAAATTGCCTACATATTTCAAACTTTGTGGCTTTTTTCTCTAAAGAAATATTCTAAGCCAATCATGTAGTTTTACCTATCTAGAATTGTGGCAGTATTTGTATCTTCTCTCCCAAAACCAACAAAGTGCAGAGGGGACAAAAACCACTATTTGTACATAGTTTGTCCACTTTGTACTTAATTTATGATCTCTTAACATTAAATGTGAATACAACATGTTCTGATTTCCAGAAGATGGCCAAGAATTACTCATGTGAAAGTATCCAAAACGAAAACGAAACAAAAAAAAAAATGTGTACAATTTAAGCCGTAAGGATTACATAATACAAATACTAAACCACGACGGATGCATCAGCGAATATTCGACCAAATACCAGTTTCTTTTATTGTTGTGTCGGATCCGTTTGCTCCATTTGTTTGTTTTTCCCCACACTAATGGCTGGCTACAAAGTGGATAGCAATGTGTTGTTGTTGGAGAGTAATGCAACATTTATGCCGTCGTCCAGGCAATACACCAACAATATTAAAACTTTAATTTCACCAATTTAAAACCATAACAATTCACATTCTATCTAAAATGTATCAAGACTTTAGTATGAATGTTTAGAATTTGGGGGGTTGCCAGTTGTAGCATTTGCACTTTAGCTGGGATATAATTAAAGATTAAAAAAAAAAAAAAACAGAAGAAACAATAACGAAGGAAATTTTTCCAAAATATTAATCAAATGTGCTGGAAGAAATAAAAAAATCGACAATACCAACAAGCTCAACCTCAAAAACATTAAATATTTTTTAAATGTATCAGCAACAAATATTGAAGGTTTCTAACCTTATTGGAATTTTGGTATATTTTAAATTTTTAAATTAAAGATTTAAATTTTTAAATTTTCGCAATGCTATTGAATAACATTTACTATCAGTCTATTTAAATTTAATCCGTGGGACCCTACAGGCGATAATTTGACGACAAATCGCGTTTTAAGTTTATTAACACGGCTAAGGTGTGGTTTATTGGAAATACATAAATTGTCGTTGTAAGTAATTTTTGATAGATTCTGAGAGAAAAATTTGCAAAATTCGAAAATAATTTTATTTTTGGCGAAATATGATCTTATGATTTTTACTAATTTCTTGTTTATTTCTGATCGTAGTAAAAATCTACTACAATCTCAGCTTGTATGTCTGTCCGAGAGAGTCTGAATGCTTGGGCTAGGAGATTACAAATGTCTTTAAACTCATAAGCTGGTTAAGTGCGACGAAACTTTTCCATACAAAGACTGAACGCATCACCAGAAAATTTACAAATTTTCAGATTTTTTTGCATATGTTTATATGTTAGTTGGAGTTATTTGTTAATTAATAAGAAAATTTGATTGTAGTTAGTTAATAAATAATGTAAAGCACTGTGGGCAGGCGTAAAGTTTTACAGTCGACTATAGGTTGCAGTACACCGAAAATCTAATACATAAACTTTTTTTATTTCTACATTGCAAAATCGTATTTTTTTTTTGGCATTATTGAAAGCCTACGCCCATAACTAGGGCGGTCTCTTACAAATCTATATATATTGGAGCTGTTTGTTCCCGCATCAATCTAATTTCTTTTACGCAATGATTAAGCGGTGAAAACATTAACAAAATTAAAAGGAGGATCAAATTGTAAAAATTGGTTTTGGTTGCAGCATGAACAAGTTTTTTTTTATTGAAGCAATTTATCCCAATTGTGACACTGGTTAGCTATAGCATCATGGGCAACTTAGCACTAGCTAAGTTAGCGTTGCAAAAACGCCTACTTCTTACATAAAATATATCGACTTTGATGGCTTTTTTAGTGAAAAGTAAGCAAATTTTAATATATTTTAATATATAACCACCAACAGTTGATGCGGTCTCTTAAAAAGTTCATGAGATGGATGTAACCTTCCAGTAACCGTGCATATATTTTCATTAGTGAGTAAATGGTAGAATTGTTTAAAACATATTGAAAATTCTCATTGTTCCAAAGCTGAGTTTAGTCATAGAAGACGTTGTACCAACTTATTGTCAAATAATTGACAGAGCCAGAAATCAACTAGGCCCACTGCTTAAAGACAGTCGCATCCGATTTGATAATTTTTTCATCTTTGAAATGCGTAAAGAAATTAATTTATGATTTTTGCCACAATTAGTCATATTTGTCAACTTTAGTGTCATATGATATTGTGGTGTGATCTATCGTTGTCCATTGGTTAGCACCAGCTATTATCGTTCGCATGGTCGGGGTTCAATGTCCGCTACAGCCATCTATCATTATTTGGCGGCGACGAACTGTTAGAGTAGTTGAGCAGTCGCTAAATCTAGTAAGTGCTAGAATGCGTGTAAGCTTACTGATTATCTCAGATATTTCATTCATAAAATGGAAGAGAATTTGTTTTGTTTATGACGAATTTGTACATATTTATTTTTTTTTATTTTTTTTGAGTGGCTGGTAAATATTGCTACATTAAGAATTACTTTTTTTTCTAAATCACATTTTTTTTAAACTTATAGAACATACATTTTTGTTAAAAGTTTTTGATAGCTTAAAAGTAAACAAATTGAATCACCTCATTCAACATCTTTAGGCAGCCATCTATATTGATCTATATTGGTAGCGACCTCTAGTTATCAACTTTCGCGCAACATCCCAAACAAGATTCTTGAACTACGTAGATCGTGATAGCTGACTGTGCTAAGGTTAAAGAGTTACATCGTTAAAGAGTTACTTCACTAAAAACGAAAAGCTTTCGATGATGGTGGCAAAGCTCTATAGTAATTGTTCTTAATTAATTAATTGTTTTATAGTCTTTAAAATTTAATAACTAAAAACAATTTTTTCTGATTAGTTACCGTATCCGGGAGAGTATGCAATATCAATTATATCCTCTGTGAAATGGTAAAGTTTTTGATAGCATGAACTTATAGCGGCTTCGGTTTTCATCGAAACAAATTTGTTGGTTTTGTGCTTGTTTATCGCCAAATTCAATTTTGCTCATCGTTTCTCATTGCTTGGAAGGACAGCAGTAACATATCATAAATTTTGGCAATGAAATTTACATCATCTGCAGGCCAAAATAACATGTGACTTTGGTTAAAGACACTACCAGTGATGTTTACTGCAATAGCATCCCGTTTTGTTTAAGGTCTCATTTGGTGTAAAATAAATCAGTATAAAATTTTACTTTACTTAAAGCTTCTTTGTGTCCACCAGAGTCGAGTAGGGATACTCAGTTCAAACATGGCATTGGAAAGCGGAAGGTGGCTTTATAGCCCACAAAAAGTTGTTACTCGGTACAGCGTGAATATTTATTTCGATTTGGATAATCGACAAGTGATTAATATTAATACAGGGTGTCTTTCGGGAAGGCATACTATTTGTTTGTTTATAATATTCGATTAAATGAAAGATACTGGATCTTATATTGATAAATGTTTTATTTAATGTTGGCAATTATGTATGGAATACAACATCAGATAAATGTCCGCTTCTGTTAGCCTCACAAATGCGAGCCCTTTTGAGCACATTTTTCATTACATTCTCACAAATTTCACGCGGTATTTCATTAATTCCATTTCTGGTTTGTTTGCATAAGCCTTGCTTTTTAGATATCCCCACAAAAAGAAGTCCGGAGCTGTCAAATCAGGCGACCGTGGAGGCCAATCAACATTACCATTTCTTGTGTTGTGGGAAGAGGTCTCGCAGTAATTCCATTGTAATCCTGGCTGTATGCGATGTGGCACCGTCTTGTTGATATCACATGTTAATCAAGCGCAAAGCATGCAGCTGTGGTGCTAAAAAGTTTTCAATCATATCACGATATCGTTCCCCATTGACAGTTATCGTTACGCCATTTTCAGTTTCAAAGAAGTACGGTCCAATGATTCCTCCTGACCAAATTGCACACCAGACTGTCACTTTTAATGGATGCAAAAGGGACTGATGAATAATTTGAGGGTTTTCCATTGCTCAGAGCCGACTATTTTGTTTTTTTTTCACATATCCATTCAAATGAAAATGTGCCTCGTCACTCATTGTGATTTTTTCATGAAAATCGGGCTTTGTCACGGGCGAGCTGTAACTTACTATTGGCATATGTACGGCGGCGTAAATGGTTTTGTAGAAGAAGCTCTTGACACAACTGAATCTTAAATGCAAACAAATGCAAATTCTTGTTCAAAAGGCCAAAGTTGTTCTTTGAAGACCAAACTCCTGAACACGGCGTCGAATTGAGGTTGATGGATTGTTTTAAACACTTTCTTGAGCAGCAGTAATGTTTTCAGCCGATCTTGCAGTACATTGTGGTCCACGCTTGGCCGTATCAGCTACAGACTCTTTTTCATCGAAATCATTCACTACACGATAAATAGTGCGGCGTCTTGTTGGCACGTTGTTTCTCCAAAAAATTTCAGGTAACTTTCTTATCGTCACAGTAATCGGTGATTCATTTTGATAAAATGTTTTAACGATTAAAACACGTTGGTTTATTGAATATTTTCCCATAATGAATTTGCCACGTCTTTACTTCGCGACAGCCAATTATGAATTGTCAAGACTAATGTTTAACAAAATGGCGGCAAAACAAATTAGTATTTCTTCCCGTCGGACTCCCTGTATTAAATATTTATATTAATGGCAATGGCAATGCTGTTTATGAAATTTTTCCTCTTGAGAAACATAATACTGTCCAATGGAAAAATGTACCTTCAAATTTCACTACCATTTCGTTTACGATATATGAAGTTTCACCGTGAAAAGTCAGTATGGTACCAGCCTTTACTACCAGCCACTGAATAACTTGCACTTGCACAATTCCCAAATATGCAATAAACGCTGCACATAGTCCCACTGCACATACAATTTAAATCGCTGTATTAATTAATTTAGATTAGATCCTGTCATCCCTGTTATCCAAAACGAACATTATCTACAATATCTGTATCATCTATGTTATCCACATCATAATGCTGGTGCATAGTTTGCAAAGGGACATCGTATAAATCTACGATTAAGATTGGTATTAATTTCCACAATGAGAGTCTGGCAACCCAGTTAGCAGCATTTTTGGCGAATCAACGAAAAAAAATAAGTCGCAGGCTGAGGAAACGCAAGACGAAAAGAAGAGGTACGTGTTATTGAATTTATGAGCCATATATTGCAACATTTATCAAAGTGATAAATGGCACTGGACATAGTCAAGTCAAGTAGTATCACATACATCTCCACAACTGCAACCACTTCCAATCGTTTCAATTCCTCCATATAGAAAACGCTGGAACTGTTTTCTCTCGCTCTCTCACTCTCAGTCACCGCATTGCTTTAGGAAAGCTAGATTTGTTGCCGCTAAAAGTACAGCGAGTCAGAATCTAAAGGGGAAATATTATACTTGCGTTTTAATTAAAATCATTTACAGAAGTATTATTTACTTTACTGTCATTATTGTTATTCCTTGTTGTTGAGATGAATCTTGGATACTGGCTAGCTGGATGCTGTCGCCTCATTTTGCTGTTATGAAATTTGTTGCGTAGTAGAGCGTATGGGCGACCATGACTTTGTAGTTCAAGTTCCAATTTGGCTAAAAATGTTGGGTGGTCAATAAAACGACGGCAACAACAGTGACAACGACGATGACAACAATAGCAATATCATGCAACAACGACAATTGCAATCATACAACATTCTTACAATGTATGTACAGAGCGTCCTCGATTATCGTCACTAAAAAAATGCGACTGTTGCAATAAACACAATAATTGAGTCAAATAAAGCGAATACATTTTATAGGATGGTTATGCTGATTAATGGTATAAAACAATTATTCAAGTTAAAAAAGGTGCAAAGTTGAAGAGTCATCTAAGATTGGCGGGCAAAAGTTTGTTACCATGTCCAATAAGTTAAATCAGTTTTGTATTTCTTTTAAAAATTCTATATTTTCACCCAAATCTAAGGGGTGTTCCAACAAGAACGCAAGATTTAAATTTTAAATAACACACAGATATTAAAAAAAAAAAAAAAATCGTGAAACTTTATTATATCGTAAAGTAGACAGTAGTAAAGTAAAGTAGACAGTAGTCTCTTTTAAGACTTTAGTCGTCGTCGGATTATTCGCGTAAACCATCGACTTCAAAAAACCCCAAAGAAAAAAGTCTTATGGTGTTAAATCGCATGATCTAGGCGGCCAATTCTGGTCTCCAAAACGACCGGCAAATGATTGATGCAGCAATTGAATTGTTTCTCTGTATATATGACATCTGACGCCGTCTAGTTGAAACCATATGCCCTCCACATTCATTTCTTGAATTCTAGGCTCGAAAAAACTGGTTACCATTTCACGATACCGAACACCTCCAGCCCAAAATCCACACCACACAGTGACACGTTGAGGATGCATTTGCTTCTCGTGAATCTCGAGGATTTTTCTCACCCCAAATGCGACAATTCTACCTATTGACAAAGCCATCAAGATGGAAATGGGCCTCGTCACTGAAGATGATTTTATCGGCAAAATCAGCATTTTCATGTTGTCTCTTCAATACCCAATTAACGAACTCCCTTCGCTGTCCATAGTCAGCTGGCTTCAGTTCCTGAGTCAACTGAACTTTGTATGCATGAAAATGCAAATCTTTCGTCAAAATTCGCTGCATAGTGGATTTGGAGACACCAATTTACTGAGCTCGGTGTCGAATTAAGGTGGATGGAATTTGAGCGACATCATCACGTACAGCTGCGACATTTTCATTCGATCGACCTGGTCGAAGGCGCATTGTTGTCTTTACATCACTAACAGACCCAATTTTGGCAAATTTATCCATTAATCTTTTTATAGTTGACTCTTTTGGAGCATTATTGTGACCCCAAATTGATCGCAATTTGCGAACTGTAGCCGCAAAACTTTCACCATTTTGGTAAAATAATTTCACAATGAGAATGCGTTGTTCGCGTAGCGCTCCATTTTTACTAACCTCGTACCTTCTACTAGCAAACAATAACAATTGTTCAAATGTCAAACAATGACAATTCGAATGGCGCCAAATTTAAATCTTGCCAAAATCTTTAGCATACGCTTCGATTCTCTTTGAATCTTTTCAACTGATTTAAAATGGGGTAATCGAAACGATTTTTAGGAAATATCAATCGAATATGGCGAATACGACGATTGTGGAGTGATTTTATTGAGCCAATACAGAGTTAGACGGCTAACTATCGTTTGTCGAATAATACAAAAGTTGTTTGCCCATAAATACGGGCTCTTTTTGAGAATAGCTCCACCCGAAAGACAAATAAAACTCAAACAATATTCCATGCTGACAGTTTGGCTCGATGGAAGAAGTTCATAGTACACAATACTGCGACAATCGAAGAGAATTGTTTCCATAATCTTAATTTCTGATCGGATTTGGAGCGATTTTTTCGATGTTACTTCACCTTTGACATCTTATTCACTCGATTAGTCGATTGTTTCTGCATCATAACCAAAAATCCAAGTCTTATCTCCTATAATTATATATTTTTCCTACAATCTTTTCGAAAAAATTGGATGTTTTTGCTATCGATCGAGATTTGATGTCTCTTAGATCAAAATATATTTTAAAGTGCAGTTGAACGATCCATTTAAATGTCAATATTATTAGAAATTGCTCATCTACGGTTTTTGAGCCCCAAATCTCTGACTTGTTGAACATGACTTTCGACGGTAGGCAACACGCTCTTGACTATCTTTGGGCTGTTTATGCCACAACAAACATTTTCTTTCTTCAAAATCTGTTCACGAAATTTCATCTCGTAAACAAAATTTAATGCAACTTTTTTGCTCGTCAAAATCATTTTTTGCATCGTACAAAACTAAACGTAGCTCAAAAACTAATAATATTTTTGATGTGAAATTCCATACAGTGTGTGGCAAAAGTTTGGGAAAATATCAAGTAACCTTTATTAGTGTGAAATTCAGCAAAAATTGAAAGTGTCTGAGATGTGCTGAATTTAGATCAAAGGTGGCAGTTTTTGACATTCTAGCATTCCCACATAAATGCAAAGAATACATTTTTGTTAAGATTTTTATAAAAATTAAGGAATGGCTTTGGTTTAATCTCATTATAGAATGTCAAAAAAGTAAGAAAGAAAACCACCACCTACAGGAGCGTCAACTCAGGAGTTGACACTGATAAATTCAGTTTTTTTCGGAAAGCTAAAGCCTTCTCAAACGTTGGGAAGAAATATGCAAAAAAAAAAAAAAAACTATTTGTTTTGACAATCAGAGTGTCTTTTCGTATGAGCCGGTGCATGAACGTTTGAAGTGGTGGACGATATCATCAATTTGGATACCGCTATAAATAAAATAAATGAAGTTGGCCAAGAAATTAGAAGAAGAATATTTCGGTCTAACAACAAAGTCTTTTAAACCCTAGCCCTCTGAATGAATCATAAACTATATACCAAGTCCTGTTACAAATTTAAAACGCGATAAAAAAAAACAATATTCATATTGTATTAAAAATTATTTAATTTATTAGAAGACAATATTGGTTATTAAAAAAAATTGTATTCACTCGAAATGGCCGCCTTTTGCTTTAACACAAGCTTACAAACGATGTGTTCATTGGGCTATAGCCGCACGTACGATTTCCATGGAGATCGAGGACGCTGCTCTGGTTAATGCTGTTTTAAGGCTTCCCAAATTTCTGTGGGGAGTCTTGCAAGCCATATTCTCCAATTCTGACCACAAAGCATAATCCAGTGGATTGAGATCTGGACTCCCTGATGGCCAATCTTCTGCTGCTATAAAGCCAGGATTATTGACTCTGAGCCACTCCTGCGTGGTTTTAGTCCTGTTGGAAGATCCATCTACGTCCATTGAAAAGGGTATTGGTCAAACCCTTCACAACACCCTCTAACACAGAAATGGAGGGATGTGACACCATGGTGGGAGATCCCCCACCAAACCATTACGGAAGAGGGATGATGGCCACGTTGAACCCTTGGAACAACTTTTTTCGCTTCCTTAGATGAAGTGGCATAAATCTTGTCATTTTGTTTGTTGAAAACTTCTTCCACGGTAAAAATTTTCTCATCCGTAAACAGAATGTTTTCATGGCCATTGTCCTCGTGCCACAGCAAAAGTCGCTTGCATCTTTCCAGTCTAATTTTTTTTAGCTGAGGAGTTAGAAGATGCCCCGTGGACCGACGATAGGCTTTCATATGCAGATCATCCCGAATCAGCCTAGACATGGATCTGCTTGATATATCCAATTCCTTGGACATGATTTTCTGCTTTCTAAGGGGATTTCTCCGAATTCTTTCACGCACTGCCTTTACTACCGAACTCGTACGGACAACGCGCGGGCGACCACTTTTTGGCCTATCTTCTACATACTCCAGACAATTCGCCGAAGCGAGCAATAGCACGATAAACGAACATTCTCGATATTCCGAGTGGTTTTAGCAACTCGAAAATTTGGCCAGCACTCTTTCCGCACTTATGCAACGCTATTACGCCGACTCGATTCTCTTTAACGCCCCACTCCATGTTAATAGATTGCAAACTAAAACCAAACTGACTAGTATTCTTCACTAATCAGTGCATGTGTTCTGAAAAAAGTTAACGGTTCTATTTCCGCAAGAAGTTTTGAACGATAAGCGCTGGAAATTGTGTAATAGAACATATGGCAGGACTACGTAAGCTGTATGCCGACATCGACGCGATCAAGTGCATAAGATTACAGTGGATGGTTCAAAGCGCTTCAATGAGAAAACTCTTCCATAATGAAATTAGTGGGAGATCCTGAAAAGGGCAACCGAAAATCCATCTGAAGAACTAAGTTCCTGAGACATCATCAAAACTTATTCTAACAAATTCGAGAAGATACACAGAGGACTGGCGCTCTTGAAATTCATCTCTAAGTGTTATGCTATGTAGTCGGCATTCAAGTAAGAAAATTACTAAGGGTTCAGCTTTGTATGTTCAAGTTTTTACCTACTGAAACGGGTTTCCCTAATTTTCAATTTAAGCTACTTTTGGTTTTGAGAAATTTTCGTGTAAAATTACAGCCACCTGGCTCAAGCGGTTCGGCCTCTATTATACTTTCAGTATACTTCATTATAAACTAATAGAGTCCAAGATGGGTATTTCTATTTGTTACAAACTAAATGTCAAGTAACCTCGAATAACATTATTTTCATTTAGTTTTCTTGACTGATCCTTACGACAAACTTATTTATAGGGGTATTAAATTAAATTGAAAAAAAAAACATTAATTCATTCACTCAAATATAACTTAACTATTACATTAATTGAGGAGTTGTTCTTATCGATATCACACTGTATTTATTTGTGTACTCTGTTATTGGTCGTTGTAGCAAAATCTATGGATATTTTAAAGATTTGTTGCAAAGATTTGAAGTTCCGGTAACGAACTGTAATAAATTTATACATTAATTGCAATGCTGAACATCGAATGAGTTTGAATATTGGTGGCATCAAGTGCGTATTTCTGGTCTAATGGCCACACAGACATCACCTTCAACATTTCACTAAAAATGTCGGCTAGAAGGAATTTTCTTATCGTAGATGTAGGCCACATTTACCACATTACTTATATCGGATGATTTGTTAAGCGTTTGTTTTCGGTTGTCCAAAAAAAAACTCAGAAAGAATGCTTAAATGTTATAAAAATTTATTTGAGTAGACAAATGCACGCATTTTACTCCTCACAAATTGTGTTATGTAAATGTTGATCATAACTGCGTTGATCCATACAAGAGTTTGTTTTTTTAAATATTAGGTGCGCAACTAAGTTCTCGCTATTTTTTTTTGTATAAAAATGTAACTTTATTATGAAAACATGTTTACAAATGATTCATTGAAAGTATTGCCTAGTAATGGCAATACTTTTCCCCATCTTTCTAGCAAAGCTCGAAAGCTATCCACGATTCTAGCCATTCCTTGATGTCGTCATATGAGTGGGACAGCTGGTCAGCCAGACCGTGTGCTATCGAACGGAACAAGTGATAATCGGACGGTGCAATATCCGGAGAACATGGCGGATGAAGGTTTCCAGGTAGGTTTTAACGGGCTTGGCCACGTGAGACTGAGCATTGTCATGCTGAATAATCACTTTTTCCTGCCTTTGCGCGTATTGTAGGCGTTTCTCGCGCAGAGCTCGGTTCAATCGCATTAATTAAAGCCGATACCGATCCCCAGTGATGGTTTCGTTTGGTTTCAACAGCTTATAATAAATAATAACGATCTGGTCCCATAAAATACAGAGCATAACCTTCGCAGCTTGTATTTTCGGCTGAGGCGACGATGTAGCAGCATGACCAGGCAGCCCCCATGACTCTCTTCTCTTTGGATTGCTGTAATGAATCCATTGTTCATCGCCCGTTACAATACGATGAAGAAAACCCTTCCTTTTTTGTAGCTGAAGCAATTGTTCACAGGCGAAAAACGACACTCAACGTCAATTGGCTTCAACTCATAAGGAACCCAAGTTCCTTGCTTTTGAATCATTCCGAACGCATGCAATGGCTTGGAAATGGCTTGGCGAGTAAGTCCTAATACTGAGGCGTGCTCTAGCTGCGTTTGACACGGATCCCCATCAAAATTTTTCATCTTCTTTCACGCGACCGGTGCTCAACATCAAAATCACAGTCTTTAAAGGACGGAACCAATCTCGACACGTTGTTTCACTTAAAGTAACATTTCCGTAAACGTTTTGAAGCTCTCGATGAGTTTCAGCCACCGTTTTCTTCGATTGAAAGAAGAAAATCAATACTTCCCGTAAATTAATTTAAATTGGCACAAAATCATACATATTCACAGAACCAAAAGAATATGACGTCAAAAGAAAATCACTATTGTGTCGAGAATATATGTTTACCATGTGCCTAAGCTTGGCTCATGACGTTTAGGTTATGGCAGAATCAACTAGTGCTTACAGGTGACGCCATCTGTTGGCAAACAGCGGGAACTTAGTTGCACACCTAATATATTTCTCCTTCTTAAAACATATTTGTGATGCATTCGTAATACCTGCAAGAAGGCCAGACGGTAAAAAAGAAGTAATATCTGGGCATTATACTGCATTTGAGGCAGGAGTTTTGCACCATAATAGCGCATTTTATCTCACAAGACTATCATTGGGAAGGAATTTCTGGCATAAATTTCAACAAATATCATCGAATAACCACCGTATTTACTTGATATGACTCCGGATGTTGTTTTTCTTTCCTAAACTGCATTTTCGAGACACCCATTTTCAGTCCATAGAAGATATAAAACAGAATTCGTTGCGAGAACTGGAGTATTTTCCATGAACCAAATATGAGAGAGCTTCTCGCATTCAGTAAGCATACACACATTCACTTCAGACTCACTTAACTGAACCTGCGATTATTAACGTCATAGTTTGAGAAGCGTTTTCCAGATTTGTCGATAACTCGTCTACACGAAGTGTTTCTCAGGCAATCGCTGCTTAAATAATGATAGACGGCTGTGTGCGGGATTAAACTAAGCACTGCTACACGGTCGTTTCAGAAAATACGTTTGAAAAAATTTTTTGATGATTAGATTATTCGTTGGCATAAGTGTTTTCTTTGGGAAGGAGCTTACTTTGATAGCGATGCAATAAATTTGAAAGAATAATAAATATTTTGAGTTTTATTGACATATTTCCGATACTTGTTTTAACAGAATATATAATATTTTGTATGTTAATTGAACATGAGCTTTTCATTTGTTAAATTGGTTTCAAATTTATACATTATATAGGTAAACTAAATATTATATGTTTATATAAGAGATATTTTAAATGTATTTATGTATAGAAAATCGAAAAGGATTTTAATTGTATATGGGTATTTGTTAGTTGAAATTGAATTTATTTCTTTTTCTGAGCGAAGACAATGGTTTGACAAATTTAAGAAAACAATATGATGTGAGAATGTGAGAGGTGTTATTAATCAAACTAAGATGTTTTTAATTTTGTCAAACTTTATGCTTTTTGTCCACAAATATGGGCTATTATTCACAAATTTTTAACTACTAATTTGCTATTTTTTACAATTTATTTTGAGATCACGTAACATACTTATTTTAGCATTTTAGTATTTTCTGAAAGAAGTGGTATTACACTACACCATTTCCAATTGAAATTCAAAGAATTCCAATTGAAATTCAAAAATTCTATTTGAAATTCGAAAGACATCAATTGAAAAATCAAAATTTCTATTTGAAATTCAAGAGATATCAAATGAAATCCCAAAGACGTCAATTGAATTTAGAAAGACATCAATTGAAATCCAAAACACATAAATAGAAATTTTGAAAATCATCAATTGAAATTCAAAACTCATCAATTGAAATTCAAAAGACATCAATTGAAATTAAAAACTCGAAGTCTTCGAATTTAAGTTGGAGATGGTGTAGTATTTATGGCCTCTATACTGTCGCATAATTTCATTCTCTGATCGATCAAGAATACATCGTACATTCTTTCGATAGTTTCGAATACAATGATATGATTTAAGTGATAAGGACACTGCTTTTATGAACATTTTTTAAACGAAATTAAATAAAATACGTCTTTGTTATTGAAATTGATAATGGACTCTCATTGAAGACTTTCCTTGATGAAGACGAAAACGCAAGCCAAGGTGGCTGAAAATGTGAATAGTGATTATTATCCTCACGCAATATTGATTCTGCCGTTTGTCGAAAATGTCGACAGAATCAGAAACCATCAAGTTCAAATGGTTGATCAGGAACATTGCATAAGAAAAACGTGTGCTCCACCAATTAACACAAAAACTTCTCATGGACAAAATTCTTTTCTGCAAATCGCTGTTGAATCGCTATAAAATGAAATGATTTCTAAAGCAGATGGTGACTGGTGGTGGTCAAGTGAAAATTGTTGAATAGCTGTAAATTGGCGTAAACGGCCATGAGCTAGGATTGGTGATTAGGAAAGTTTTTCTGCCTGTTTGGTAAATTGCCAGGGAGATGTTCTCCTATGATCAAGCCTTTAAATCAAATCTGTATTGTCAACAATGAGACTATCTGAAGAAAGCAATCGTCCAGAAGCAATCATCAGGATAATGCCAGGCCACAAACATCGATAGTGACTCGTTGGAAGCTTTGGGATCTTGGTTTGAAAGTTCTTGTACATCCAAATTGTAGTCTGGACCTCGAACCAAGTGATTACGACCTTTTCTTGTCTATGGACAATGGCTTTGCTGGTGAAAAATTTGGCTCAAAAAAATTATCCCAGTTTTTTTTTGAGAATTTAAATGAGAGATGCGTAATGGGAATACCTTCAATTGGCAACAACCTATAGATCAAAACGGTGCATAAATGATGTAAATAGGATAATTCTAACTGTGCTAAATACAGCTTTCAACGTCTTGCAAAAATAATGTATTTCCTTCTACTGCACTTTACATTTATAATTCCCTCAAAATTTGCAAATATTGTATAATCAAAATTGCACAGCTTCGTCAAAATTAAACAATTAATAATCACCAAATTTGTCAAATTTTCTATTTAAACTACAATTTAATTACAATCTAGATAATATCTTCATCATGGGTTTTAAACGATATCACTGCTATCCATTTCCACTGTTTCCATTTCTATCTGTCTGACATGCTGCCAATTGCTATCACCTATACCATATACATTATTACTATTTTTCAACGAATACCTTTACACAGAGTTCAATTGATTATTACAGGCCATTCGTGCTTGACAACTGCACATTAGCATCGAACTTAGTGGGGTTCTTCACATCACACTCGTAAACCTAAGGAGGAAAAAAGTAATTAAAATTTCTCATACGACCCTATGAACGTAAAACACATAAAACATTTTGGCCACGTTCGGCTGAATAAGAATCTACGCTGCCACCAACAACAATGAGAAAATCAAAGCGTGTTAGATACTTATCTACGTGAAATAGTTGAGTGCTGATGGTAGAGGAGAAGCTCATAAAAATCGAACGTGAACTCGACATTTGCACTTTGTTATAGACATTTTTTTGTTCAACACATTTTTCCTAAGCCACGAAATTCATTTTCCAACGAAAATTATTCTTTTGCATTGTGAAGCTGCAATTGTGGTTTTGGCCTATTTTCAGAGCATACTAAAAAACAGTCATAAATTTCATATTTTACAAGTTTAAAGCAATTTCAATAGATATTGGTTAAGATAACTGGTCACATATGTATGCATGATGACGTTTGGTATGCAATGGAATTTTGGCAGTTTGAATTTATTTTTGCGATTGTTGGTATTGGAGTAAAACTTGTGATGAGAACTAATTGAATAGACTTAGCTCAAACCGTGGTAAATTTGGATTGGTGATACATACATACTCACTGAAATTGCTTATAAATATGTAGTTTCTCTTCTGCCATTCTGTACTTATTGATGTAAGTAGTTTGACATAAATAAGAATATCGAATATTGTGATCAACAAAACCTCTGCTTCCTTGGCCGATCAATTTTATACAGACGAGGCATATAGAATATAGGATAATAGAATATGTTGTATGATTCTCGATCCCATTATACACATATAAGCAATTTTTAATTTATACGCATTTGAAAATTTGAACTCTCAATAGAGAAAATGACCTAATCATGTTAGCGGATGTCCTCATCATTGTTGAGACTGACTTTACATACATACTCGTATAAGCGAAAAATTGCAATATGCTATAAAAGCAATTTTAAAAAAACTGAAGGTGGATGTACCTAATTTATATTCAGCAAGAGACTTAGGCATTGCATCCAATTGTAATGCGTGCAGTTAGGGAACGCTACAAGGAGCAGAGAAGAGAGGAACACCAACTTTTTAGGCGGAAGAAACGGTTGTGAAAAGAGCATGAGAGTGAGGAAATAGAAATGTACAGGAATACAGGTGAAGCCCGAAATTTCTACCAAAAGAAAAGAAGTACAAGGTATGAAACAGGGCTTTCCTCCTGTAAGGACAGGGAGGGAAGGATATGTGGTCACAGATACACAGAATGTGCTGCAGTTATGGAGAGAGCATTTTTATAAGCTCTTAGTTCCGGATGGTAGCACGAGTGAGGAAATCATCCCAGTTATTGCTTAGCTTCGAGCTAAAAAGAGATCAGACCAGCAATATTGCGACTTAAGAATGACAAAGGGCGCTGATGGCCTGCCAGCAGAGCTGTTTAAACCTGGTGGCAATGATCTGATAAACAGCCTGCAACTGCCCCTAAATACGAATTAACTCTAGGAAAACATGCCCGATGACTGGAATTTGAGTGTGATGTGTCCTGTGTTTAAAAAAGGCGATCTAAGTGCTTGTAAAAACTATCGAGATATCAGTCTTTTACCCATCGCTTATAAGGTCCTGTCGAGTGTGATATGTGAAAGACAAAAGCCGATTATAACTGACCTGATTAGACCTTATCAGTGTGGTTTTAGACCTAGTAAATCAAAAATTGACCAGATATTCACACTACGACAAATTCTGAAAAAGACCTAAAAAATTAGATAGACAAGCATCGAGAAGGAAGCAGGGAAAATGGGTCTGGTGGTGAACGAGAACAAAACAAAGTTATTAGTTTCAACGGACAAAGAGTTTACCCGTTTGGGATACTGTGTGAACGTTGACAGCTATAATTTTGAAGTGGTGGAAGAATCCATCTACCTCGGTTCCGCTGTAAAAAAAAAAACGAATGATGCCAGCATGGAGATAAAGATAAAGTATACAGACTTTTGAAATACTATCGAAATTTGGTGTGTCGAATTGGAGGAGGAGTGCAGAAGTTCGAAGCGCTTGCAATTATTTTCTACGGGCGGCGTATAATAGATCAGGATGTCTATTTCCAGTCGTCACCTAAAAAGAAGAAGAAAAAGGAGAAGAGGCTTAGATACCTTGTCTCGAAGTTTAACTCTGGGAAGGATCGAAAAACCACATTATAGTTTGCATCATATTGAAAAATACATCTTTTTCACGTTGACTTGTGCAAATGTGGTGATACCACAGATACCTTTTATTAGCGTCTGGAAATAACGCTGCTCTAACTATGATATTACAATTATTCTGGTATATTTTGATATCGTAGTTGTAAGGAAATTTATTTTTAACAACAGGAAAACTACTCCGGAGAAAGGATTCAGATTAATTCGTTTCACAGCGAAGAGTAGTGTTATATAGGCGGCACCGAATTTCTTCACAAATATATGAGAGTACAAGATAATATAGACTGCTACTATCTCGTACTCTCCCGTACTCTAAGCTCTCGCAGTTAAGCCAAAAACCATACTCAAGTATGGAAAACTGCGTTCCGGCAAGCCCTGGGGGGAAAGGTACTGCAACGTTTTAGGTAATTACAAAGTGTTATGTGAAGAGTAACGAGTGGTGAACCATCCTTTTTAGTCGAAAGCCGTGGTCCTGAGAAGCGTAAAAATGTAGAAAAACACAGGGATGGTTGTCTTATTCACTAAGCAAACAATGCTGCAATTATTGAAAGAAATCTTCTATAAGTTATTTGTAAATGTACAAATGAGGAAATCAGATTAATTATTGACAAGATCATAGATCGTGCATTACCAAACCAAAACGAGAACCGATGGAGAACAACGCTGCTGTCGTTGGTGGCTAGTCGGCTGCTACTTGAACTACTTGAGACGGTGTTGATGAGCTGAGCAAGCGTCATCTCTTGAATACGGTTTGGCGAAATGAATACAAGTTCTCTGATTGGATTCTACGTATTCTGTGCTGACAAGACCGATTCAAATGTGTGTATCAACTATCGAGTATCATCAATAGTTGGCTACAAGATTTTGTATACTGTGAATGGTGAAGGGCTAAAGCTTGTTCTATCGGAATTGATTCGAAGTTAATAATACGGCCTAAGGCCGTACAATGTACAATGACCAAATATTCATATAGCAACAAAACTTGCCAAAGATCTAAAGATCCAAAAAAACAGTTCGTCACATGCTATACTGGGTCAAAATTACTTCAATGAATGATTGAGTCTAGCATCACTTAGAAATTGACAGGTTTTACGGAATGTCTCCAACCGACAAGAAAACTTTGATAAAGATAGACAGAAAACGTTAGTTTTTTGCACCAAATGAGAGTTTAGACGAGACAAAATCCTACCATGACACATCTTCAACATACCTTTAGAGATGATTATAAATAAAGCGGCAGTAAACAGGATTGGTATCGTATCATTCTTCTTCGAAATGTTTATGCCACCTATGAGAGCGGTACCAAAACTAGCCGATTAGATGGTGTCAGTGGATAGGAAAAAATTATTTAGTATTAGTATTTTTATTTAATCTCAATGAGTTTGTGAACATAAACAAAATTATTCAGCGTTTTAATATTTCCATTTGAAAAATCTCAGCCCATCCAGCCGAACTTCAGTCGGCCGAATACAGCCAAGCTACATATATTCTACTTTCGTTTATGACTGTAAAATATTGGGTAGCAGAGTTTAAACAAAGCCGTACGAGCTGCCAAGTCGAACACCTTAGTGGTCGATCAATTAATTTGTCCACGCCAAAAACGGTGAAGAAAATTTATAAAAAAGTACTGGATGATCGTCGGCTGAAGGTGCGTGTGCTAGCTGAAATGATAGACATTTCGAAAAGTGCTATACATCGCATATTGACCGAAGATTTGAAGATGAGAAAGCTGTGAGCAAGATGGGTGCCGCGTTTGTTTTCAATACAGCGAAAACAGCATCGTAAAGATGTTTCGGTAGAGTGTTTGGCGATGTTTCACCGCAATAAAGCCAAATTTTTTTTATAACCATAACCATTATAACCACTTTTTTTTAAAACCATAGAAGAGACAAAGATCCACCACTTTACACCTGAGACAAAGGAACATTCAAAGCAGTGGACTGGAAAGTGGAATAGAAGAATCGTTTCCAAAGAAGGTGAAGACGGTTCCATTTGCAGCCAAGGTCATGGCGTTTGTTTTTTTTTTTACAGCGTTTAGGTGATGAAATTATGAAAAAAGGCCGCATTTGGCAAATAAGAAAGTGTTGTTATCTCAAAACAATGCTTCACTTCATACATCCGCTATTGCGATGGCCAAAATTAATGAATTAAAGTTTGAATTGTTCTCGTATAAACATTTCTTTTCGACAAAGACTATTTACCGGGGGTTTTTTGCAGCATTCTAAATTTCCAAATTTTACGAAGCATAATAATGCGATACAATTCTTAAAAATATAAGCAGCTGTAGTCTACTAATTAGGGATTACAACCGAAAAATTAAATGTCGAGAAATCGGTCAGTTTGTAACCGAGATAACAATAATACCTTCCATTTTAATTCCCAGAAATGACTTCACACATAATATTTGCCAAATTAGACAGAATTCACTGCAACTACTAGAAAGATACGAAGCTAAGTTGTATGAGTGTTACTGGAAGCGGACGTTATTACTTGTTCAATTTTCTTCAGGGCTTACAGTGAATTTTAAGATACGATGTTGAACTAAAATGTACACAGCTACAGCTTACCGCTTAGAAATTACAGAGCAAACATTGAACTTTGGACATTCGCCAATTTATATGGAAGGTACCAGAACAGATGTGGCGATGCAGACCATTTTCATTGTGGGATCTTACTTTAGCAGTCGCTCAATATATACATATGTAATTTAACTAAGTTTAGTGTAACCAGGCGAGAGATATGAATCCAAAAATAAGTATACGAGCTCAAAAGACCATCTGTGTGGGAAGTGTCAGAAAGGATATGGTTAGTCGGCTGACCTTTTCAAATTCTTTCAAGCGTTAATAATAAATGCAATAGACAAAAATGTAAGCTGCTTCAGCTTACGAATGCGAAATTACAGGAGAAACCCCGATTTTCTGAAATTCCTTTAATTTCTGTGGGGGAGCCGAAGGGGTGTTTTGATATAGCAAATTTATATTGCCTGGCCTTAGTCTGACAAAATATTAGGCTGTGTTAAGTTTCAAGAAGTTTCATAAAAATTTATGCAGTTATCGCGTCTGCAAGTCAGCCAAACATACGGACGAACATCGCTCAGTTGACTTAAAAAGGCTTGAAATACATTGGTTAAATGATACTTTTGTAGTTTAGACGCTTCCTTTTGCATGTTGAAATGATATCAAATGATATACGAGGTTTGATAAAAAACGGGTTTTTTTCAAATTTCCTGAGTTACGTATGTTCAATTTTCGCATTTTTTTTGTTATATTGATACACATGTCTGTTATATACGAGTATGTTGATAATATCAGCCATTTTGGAAGATAAAAAGGTTAGTGGTGTTTTGGTGTGCTCTTAGATTTTTTACTATTCGAAAAAATGGATCAAAGAAACTGTATTAAGTTTTGTGCAAAAAAAAAAAAATGAAATTTAATGTGCAAGGACATTTGAAATGTTGACTGTGGCGTTTGGCGAGTCTACTATGAGCAGAACACAAGTTTAATTGTGGTATAACCGGTTTAAGGGAGGCCGAGAAGATGTCAAAGATGATACTCGTCCTGGACCGAAAAAAGCACGTCAAGTTCGGTTAAATGTGAATGTTTTGCTTACTGTTTTCTTCGATTGCAATGGCGTGGTGCATCATGAATTCTTGCCACAAGGTTGTACGGTCAATAAAGAATACTATCTTGAAGTTATGCGCCGTTTGCGCGAAGCAATTCGTCAGAAACGCACAGAATTGTGGAAAAACCAATCATGGATTTGGCAACATGGTTATAATGGTGCTAGTTGCTAGCGCAAACATCGATGCCAGTTCGTGAGTTTTTGGCCAAAAACAAAACCGCAAGTATGCCTCAGCTCAGTATTCACCGGACTTGGCTCCCGCTGACTTTTTCCTCTTCCCAAAACTGAACACACCGATGAAAGGAAAGCGTTTTGCTACGATTGAGGTGATAAAAGAAAAATCGAAACAGGAGCTGTTGGCGATACCAAAAAGCGCGTTATAGAAGTGTTTCGAGGATTAGAAGAAACGCTGGCACAAGTGTATTATATCTGAGGGGGATTACTTTGAAGGGGACAAGAAATTAAAAATACGTTATTAAAATAACGGTTATTTTTTTATCACACCTCGTATATCTTCATAATGAATTCACTTATATATATTTGGCCTTTAACAATTTTATATATAACTCAATATAATTCAATATGGCTTAATTTTTTAGTATATCATTTTCAGGTATTTTCAAAAAAGAAAAACAAATATTTTCATATATTGATATATTTTTCAAACCTGTTGCCAGTTTTGCCATTGTCACCAAGTTAGGAGGACATCGACTTGCAAATATGCGAAAATGATCCATTTTCCGATATTTGCTGTCTCAACATCATACATTTTGATAAATGCTTCATTTTCGTGTATTTGGAAGTCTACGGCCAACATTCAACAACGGTATTCAACAAATTGGAACGAAGGCCCAGTTACCAAAGCAGTTGCTTTTATATAACGGCTTGGTCTTTCATAGAAACAGTGGACAACACAAAACTCAATTTACGAACATTAAGATTGATTACTTCTTAGGGTAATTAACCACACACTTTTTCCCTATATTTAGCAACGTTTTAGGGACAACAAAATGTGTGTTTCCTAAAAATCATAATGATGATGGGACAATATCATGACGTTCATTCACATATCCAATAATCATTCTTTTAACCATTTAGTAATAAGGAAATAAGTTCCTATATGTACATGTTACCACAGATGCAGCAGAAATGGCACAAGGAATACCAACCGCTACGATGGATAAGAGGCAAGATGCCGCAGAAGAAAGCACAACAACAACATTCAGAAAAATAGCAACAAAACACATGACAGAACTAAAGACAACGAAAAGAGTTCCATTTCAATATAACACCATAACACCTACTCCGACCACTGCATGTGGGCGCCAAATTTTGATTTTGCGATATAAATGCCAAACAAATGCATTTCGAACCTCAAAACCCAAGAGGAAGCAAACAACGGCAAACAAAAAAAACAAAAAAAAAAAAAAAAAAAACAGAAAAAACAAGAACCTAAAACTGAACAGAAGAAGAACAGAACACCAGATATCAAGTAAAACTCAAAGCCTATGTAGGTACTTACACATGGTCACATATAGCAATACATTTGAATTACACTTCTCATATACAGTTGTATGTACTGCATTAGGTTGACCCGATTTTTTCAAAATAAAGTTTCTGTTATCAAACAGAATCATTTCTCGGAATGATGTTATTGATGTGTTCATTTACATACAGATGTAATATATTTTGTTTTTGTTAGACCAATAAAAAATGTTCCCAAAAAGTTCATATCAAATGCAGATCAATTCAATTCTTTTTCTCGGATTTTATATAACTCGTCTCGTCTCGGGATTCATAAATTGGACACAGTTGGTGCAGTTGACTATATCATGTCCGGTAATTCGAAAGTAGTTGTACTTTCTTTCATTTTTAAAAAATTCTAATTATTGTTGCTATTTGAAAACCGTTATTAATTTCAGTTTTATCATCTATAGTTTCCGAGATATGCTTACTTGCTTTGATGTTGACAGAAAACTTAATTTACTTTCCGCTGCTCAAAG
>JAHXMU010000829.1:1450897-1466203 GCA_019455685.1 Philornis downsi
ATGACTGGCGCTTCAAGTGGTTCTGCGATACTCCGAGATATGGTTTCCGAGATATAGTTACCTGCTTTGATGTTGACAGAAAACTTAATTCACTTTCCGCTGCTCGAAGAAAAGAATTCTAATCACTTAGGTTTTTTGCATTCCTTCCCCTATTCCACACATCAAGTTTTGACAGAATTTTTAATGACTGGCGCTTCAAGTGATTCTGCGATACTCATAGAGTTCACATTGGTGCGTCTCTAGTCCATTCGCACAGTATGGACCAGTTGCATCGATTATTATAATTTAATGCGATTAATCATGTCGATGTCAGCATACAGCTCATATAGCTCAAAATTCATACAATACTGATATTCTCCTTTAACAAGGCCTCTCTAAATGTTACGGAGCCTTTTGTTCCAAGATTTGTTTCATAAGACAGGATTTTGTCTGCTATCTGTTTGCAAGAAATTACGAGAAGAATTCTCAATTTTCAAGCAGACATCATTAGTTTTATTGATGGTGGACCTAAGTTATTCTCTTACAGTTGTCAATCACAAACTTATAGTTGTCAACTCTCAAGCAGTGTCGCTAACGAATACTTTTCTTTCGTGGAAACAAATAACTTGGTTTTATAATTTTTAGAACCTCTTCCCTAGAATTGGCTTCTTCTCAATGATAGAGAAGACGGCAAACTCGCAGTTTTTGGCCAAAGAAGTCTGTAGGCTGCCTATGGTATATAGACTGCCTATGGTTTTTTGAAGGTAGTGTCAATCGAATTTACTACAGCTTCCTTTTTAACCATCCTCAAAAGCAAGTGAAGAGATCGCACAATGGACTGTTGCCCAATATAAAGCATCAATTGGTCTGTAAAATTTTTGCCTGCCTTCACTGAGTAATGTTATCTTATAAAGAAATTTAATAATGTTTTGCGGGAATTTTATTGTTTATGTTTGGTTCGCTCTATGCAATATAACTTTTCCAGCTTTTCGCAGATCTTGATTGACGAAAATAATGTCAAGCTGTCTAGATTTTCGGATCTATACAAAACTTTGCCAGAGCTTTATACAATTTTTGCTGTATCGGGATGTTGGAAACAATTTTATAGATGGATTAGACTTTAGTCTTTTATAAATATAAACTATGGGTGAAAGGTGTTACACAACACTGGATAGCCTCTTTCGTAGACAACATCTTTAGAGACTTCATACCCTAAATTGACGGCAGATCGTATTTAGGAGTTGGTGCATGCTCATTATCAGCTTATTGCCACCGGCAGGACAACAGCATCCGCAGCTTGTTCTTAAGCTGTCCTACTGCTATCCTGAACTCATTTTGGTGTGGTACAAGGCCTATGCCTATACTATCGTCGATAATTGACGTGTTTTTGTCATTTGTGCTACAAACCATAAATAGGAACTTACAGAAGTGTCATGTTGATAATTGGAACACAGTCTACGTATCCGCACCCAAATTTTCAACGTCGTCCTTACAATAATCGCAATCACCATAATCTTACCTTTTGATAGAAATTTTGAATTTTGAAATTGTACGACTGTGTCTCTCATTCCTTCTTATATACATATAGCTTAGCGCTGTCAAGAATTCGTTAAGCTTGGTTACGTACATTTTCGAGAAGTACTGCAAGAAATTTTTGAAAAAACAATTTGTAGCTTTATTTGAGATTTTTTCTCAGCTATACTAATGTTGAAAATCGAAATGTAAATGCTTAATTCCTTTAGAGATATTTGCTTTTTGAACATAATCTCTTTGTTGGTTCCAGTTCTAGAGATATCTTGTAAGATTTTGCAGAAGTTTTACAAAAAAAATGTTGTTTTATATTTTTGATGGTCAATTTAAATTGCATACCTGAAATATTGGTAATCAAATACATTTTGTCAAATCGGCTTTTTGCATACAGTTAATCTATAAAAAGATTCATCTAGTTCAAAGGATATGTTAGACTATAGAAAAAGAGACAGAGTGCCAATTTTGACTGAATTAGTGTAGATATTTCAACGGATATTTCAGATCATATGTGTGGGAGAGAAGAGGAAGGATTCCTTGTATTATATTGACTGATACTATGCCAAATTATGTATAAATTCTTTTTATCAATTTCAAATTAATTGTGAAATGAAGATTTGTATCGAATCCAATATTTTCGACATACAATTTATTTAGTTATCGTGACCGCTAACCATATAACCAACCAAAAGTCATCCAGATCGAAGAGCAAGGCCCAGTCAGCATAAAGAGTTGTGAAACGAATTGTGTTCTAATGCGTCTACTTCAATGCAATGTACTTTTTTCATAAGAAATGATGTCTACCTCCATTCCTACGGGTGAGAAAATAAACGTTTTGTGCCATTATTTCTTTTAAATAACTTATTGCGAAGCATTCGTAAAGTGGGAAGTGGGAATTGAAAATTTCTTGAGTATAATTAATATAATATTTCCTCCTATCAGTTGGATGAGAAAGGAAATAATGAAGTCGTCGGCTTGGTAAAGTGCCTGAACGTGATCTGCTATATCTTTCACGAAGTGGAAAATATATCTCGAGAAGAAAATATACCATCCACATTAAACGAACTTATCTAGGATTTTAACTGTTACTTTCTCTATACCAAAACAAATCTATTTATACCATACACTTGATATGTGAGACAAGAAAATGGTTCACTGCACGTTCAGGTGATATGATCGTGCGATTACATGAGGCAGAATGAATCGAGAATTTAACCATCTACATACTTTACTAGGCACCATTACAGGATGTTTTGTCAAAATTAGTAAGATAGGAATCATCTTTCATAGAAAAAACATATTTTGGATCAAAAGTCAGTGCTTTTTGTTTTTAATTTAATTTAATTTATTTATTTTGGCCTGTAATTTGAAGCCTTCCGAGCAAATATAAGTAAATTACAATATGCAACAATTCATCTATTAGATTTAATCTGCTCAATATTATAAATTTAAAAAAAACACATAATAAATTGAAATTGCAGAATGTGCATTTTGTAAGAATCAGGGCTTAATCTAAAACATTTTAAATGACTTAGTAGTAAATTGTAAATTTTACTACTACTACTACTAATTCTATTACTATTGTAAATGCTACTCTTATTACAAAAGCACGACCCATGAGTGTGGTTGTCTTAGGAATAAGAAGCTGCTTATTACGAGTGGAATGTGACAAATTAAATGAACTAATAAGAAATTGAGGACCACACAGTCGAACAACTTTATAAAATAACAACAAAGACCTCAAAATGATATAATTTTTAAAATTGCAGCCCAAGAAACGAAGTCTCAGTAAATACAAATATCTCATAACTCTTAAACGCCATCTGAATTTTCCCCATATTTTGTTTATTAGTGCCACTATGTAGCTCTAAACAATATAGAATACTAGATATGATATAAACATGAACTAATTTCTCACTAATTGATCTACGCAACACTAAATCAGTGTTATAAAAATTATTCACATGATAGCTAAAGCTTAGCTTGTTATCTAAAACTACTCCCAAACAATGTACACTGTGGACCACTTCAGTACGTGTGCCACGATAAGAAACTCAAGTTAAAATCATGATTAGAAAAAATTGTGGCTTTTTTTTTTGGAAAGTTAATTGATAATTTATTTTCCGTCATCCATGAGCAGATCAAATTTAACGCACAATTAATATTACTTTGCAGGACATCAACAAACTGATATTCACCTTTAAAGAGCAATTGTACATCATCTGCAAATGAATAGGGAATACATCAAGGATAATAAACAGGTCATTCAAGTACAAAATTAAAATTATTGGTCCAAGTACCGAGCCTTGAGGAACACCGCTTTGGACAGGTAAAACAAAAGACAACGAATCATTGACAACAACATATTGACTCCTACCATATAGGCATGATGAAATCAATCGACAGATATAAACGTCGAAATTGGTGTATAAATTATCTAACAAAACATCGTAATCAACACGATCAAATGCCTTTTCTAAATCTAAGGATAATAACACACAAACCTTTAGATCATACATTTCTTTCCTTATGGTGTCAGTAAGACCAATGAGTGGTCCAGTGGTACTCCTATAATTTCGAAATCCGCATTGACACTCATTTAGCAACGACTCACTTTCAATGAAACCCAATAACTGACACTTTAAAATCTTTGATAATATGAGAACTAATAAAATTGGCCTGAAATTTTCGAATTTATTACCAAATAAAGCTTTTAAGAGGTCAAGCTTTTATGTTTTTTGTATTTTGGTTCTATTAAATGACTAAAATTTTCGAACGCAAAATATAATCCGATAACAGGACAAAAGTAGTGGCCATATGAGTAACATTTGCTGTTTATTGAAGTTTCATGTAAGAAAACAAAAATAAAATGGGTCACCCTAACAAAAATGCTTGAGTAAATATATTTACATGAATAACTATATGTTCTTTGTATGTGTGAATATGAGTCTGTATGGTAAACATGTTGTTTCTATAACATTATAGTCTATACATTCTAATCTATATGAGTTTGGAAATATTTTTGCACAGCTCTAACAGAGATACTCGCATTCGTGCTACAAAAATGTTTACCATTCATATGGTCCATTTAATGCCACACCATCACCTCCTAATGTTCTGTTATTATTGCTGTCTAATGTTGCTCTCTTTCCTACATGAGTTCCTTATACTGGTTTCAATGGACACTAGCAGAAATTCTAACAAAAATATTAGGAAGATTGATTGAAAACGGCCTGGTGATATCCTATACATAAACGCTGTAGCGACGGGAATGAGAGAAATGTATTGAAACTAACAAAAGTGAAAAAAATCCTTTAGGTATCCTAAGAGACAAAGAGTAAATATATTTAAGAAATATTTATTCGTTTCTGATTGACTGACCGACTGATTGACTGGCTGATTTTAGCCCGGAGTAAAAGACTAAAAGCAGAATATCGAAAATTGTGGTATACATGT
Source organism: Philornis downsi (assembly GCA_019455685.1). Taxonomy (NCBI): domain Eukaryota; kingdom Metazoa; phylum Arthropoda; class Insecta; order Diptera; family Muscidae; genus Philornis; species Philornis downsi. The sequence continues at coordinate 1,455,860 of JAHXMU010000829.1, forward strand.
CCCTTATATAGTAGATGCGTGATAAGAATAGATTTTTTAAAATGCATACCTTTAAGAGATAAAACAGGATAAAAAGAGACAAATGTAATACCAGATTTGAGCAGTAACATAGAGCAGGCATGCGATACGAACAATTTTTCGAAATTCTTACCTTTAGGGATAAAAATCAGTGATCATCATTCAGCTCAAGCGCATGGAGTTAGAATTATGAAATTCGGTATACATATTGCTTTTATAGATTAGGCAAGTAATTAGGAGGGATTTTGGAAATTCGTGCTTATATAGTTAAAGCATTGTAAAATTTGTAATACCATTACGTTTCTGTCATAAAAACTCTCGTTCCTCTTGGCAAACAACTGGCTCGATTTGCTCAAGTTTCTATTGACGCGAATTTTTCACCAACAGAATCATTCACCATAGACAGGAGTAGAATAGATGGTAATCACTTGATGGTAGGGGCGAATCATAAGATGGGTGCATAGAAACCCCATAACCAAGGCCACGTAGCTTCTGATAAATACCTATCGAGGTTCGTGACATGGGATTGTGTTGACAAAACATAATTCTTTTCCTATTTGCTAAAGGTGGGCGCTACCGGGCAATTGCTGTTAACAGTACAGGTCCAAATTAAGGTTTGGCCATAGGGTCGCTACTCATAGCAGATAATTTTCTGTCAATTCCACCAAACTCACAGCAAAACCTTCCTGACTATTAAGAATGGCTTGGCCATAGTTTACGCCAGCTCAGCGCGTTTGAATCACAACCGTTTTTGTTTGACATTGTCGTTACTGATTTACGTTTCATCACTAGTTCCCATCCGCTTTAGAAATGACTTGGTTTTGTTGCGACTCAGCAGCGATATTTTTTGTCTTGACTCGTGCGGCACCCATACATTGAGCTTCTTTTTGTATCCATACTTATTCAAATGATTTGAAATGGGGTTTTTCCTAATGTTTAGCTTACACGATGTCAGACTTGGCGATTTTCTTTATTCTATGTACATTTTTGGCAATTGGCCTACTAGAGTGTGGTGCATATTTGACATTAGAATTACTGAAACGGAATCGATGAAACGAATATTGAGTGAGATTGGCTGTTACAGTATCAGCATTGTAAGCACTATTCATATTTCTAATCAAATGCACTGTGTTTCCACCTTTATCGAAAAGAAACTGTAAAATATGATGTATTTTCTTTACTTTGACTCCCGCTCAAACAATACTGAGTCAAGCAATCAACAAATTTTCAGAGCATTTTTTCAATACGAAATCTTTTCTTTCACCATTACACAAAGCAAAATACAAATTACTAAAGCCATCTATTGGAAAAATAATGGGTTACCCTTTACTATATGAGTACCTTACACTTTATTGCAATAACAGCTCCTAATACTTTAAGGAAGAAAGCCGGCTCAAACGGCTATGGCAGGAATCATAAAAGTTAATATCCATGTTCCTTTTAAAGAGCTAAGAGCTTGATATAGAGGAAGGTTTAAAATTCGCGATTTTAGAGGTGAAAGTAGTGCAAAAAGGTATTAAAATTGTACCTCTAGGCAGACTATTTGGTTAAATCTGGATTGATTAAAGTTGGAGCGCTATTTCGTACTTTTAAGCGGTACTGCATTTGAAGTTATTTTTACGCGATTGAAGCTACATTTATAATTGGCAGTATGGGCTACAATAGGAATTGTTTTTTTTGGAAATCGGTATTTTTTTCAAATACAGGATGTCCGTTGGGAAAGTATACTACTTTGTTTTGCCGCCATTTTGGTAAACAATAGTCTTGACAGTTCATATTTGGCAGTCGTGAAGAAGAGACGTGGCAAATTTATTATTGAAAAATATTCGATAAACCAACGCGTTTTAGTCCTTAAAACTTTTTATCAAAATCAATCATCGATTACTGTGACGATGAGAAAGTTACGTGAAATTTTTGGGAGAAACAACGTGACAACAAGCGCACTATTTATCGTGTAGTCAATGATTTCGAAGAAAGAGGGTCTGTTGATAGTAGGGCCAAGCATGGACCAGAACGTACTGCAAGATCGGCTGAAAACATTACTGCTGCCCAAGAAAGTGTTCAAAACAATCCATCAACCTCAATTCGACGCCGTGTTTAGGAACTTGATCTTCAAAGAACAATTTTGTCTATAATTTTGCACAAGGGTTAGCATTTGTTTCCATTTAAGATTCAGTTGTGTCAAGAGCTTCTTCCACAAGACCATTTACGCCGCCATACGTATGCCAAAAGGATGTTACAGATGATTTAACTGCTCCGGACTTCTTTTTGTGGGGGTATCTAAAAAGCAAAGTTTATGCAAACAAACCAGAAACGCTTGAGCAATTCAAACAAAATATTCGTGATGAAGTTAATGAAATACCGCGTGAAATGTGTGAGAATATAATGAAAAATGTGTTTAAAAGAGCCGAGCTTGGTATTACTAAAGAGCTTAGTGCTCCATTTATATACCATATGAAAAAAAATTACAAAAGAGGGGATTCTTCGTATCAGTTGTTTTGTTACTGTTTGGTAAAATAAAGTTACAAATAGATCTGGAGTGTTTTCATAGTTCAGTTTCGGCTACAGATTCTTCAATATACTGTTGGAAATGATTATAGGGTAAGCTGCAATAAACAAGAAAGCAATATGCTACTTTCTTATGAAAATGATATATACATTATTGACAGAAAGCTGTTGGATGTTACTGCAGCCTTTTCAGGCATTGAAAAGGAATCAATAAAAATGTATTTTGTAGTAAACAAGGATAAAAATAAAGTTATTTGTTTCGACAATAAAAGTGTATATTCGTTTCTTCTATCTTAACTTCTCTCTTTTTTCCAAAGAAAAATTGATTTTACTTGACATTGGTTTACAGACATTGGTTTTACTTGCCTTGCTGCGTGGTATTGGGTTATGACAAGAGAATGGACCAGTTGGGGCAATGTTTGGAAGAATATTGCTGGAAAATATTCGAATCAATCATTGATGTTGTATGAAGCACGAACTGAATAAGTTGGATATTAGCAACAATATAGGGTTGCTAACAATTGCGTTGGCTGGCTTATATTGTGCGGATGAACTTAAATGCTCCAGCACGAAATGTTTTCAAGAGTGAACTTGATGGGCAGTGCAGAAGTTGGCGATGAAGACTTTCTTGGAAAGATCACGCTTTTGAAATACTATCAAAACTTGGTGTGACGAATCATAGAAGGAGCGCAGAACATCGAAACAATTGAGATTATTTTCCAACTATGGTGTGTAATAAATAAGAATGCCTATTCTTGTCGAAATATATTATTGACATATGAATCATTTTGCTATGAAAATTTAAGAATTTTACTTATACAAAAACGTTAAAATAGCATTAAAAAGGTATTTCATTATCGAACGTTTTAGCAATTATAGAATGTTTCATAAGAAACGTATTCACAAAGGGTACATTAATTGTTGGATAAAAATAAACAAACTTTTGTTGTATTTTTACCCTTTCCAATACTGTTTAGATGTAATTTAAGCTGATTGTAAGGTTCAAACAAAGTAAACAAGAACCGAAATATCGGATAATAAAACATGTTATTTAAATTTTTATAAAACCTAATGGCTAATTTCAAACTTATAATGCTAATATTAATAATATCCAATAAATTGTCTTAAATTCTCTAGTAACAGAATGTAAAAACCGAATAATGATAAGCTGCTTGATTGTCTTAGTTTTTTCTTATCACGATGTAAACAAACAATTGTTTTGATAAAAGTTTCTAAAAATTTCGGTAGAAGTAAAACAGAAAAACAAAATCCAAAAAATGTCCAATGAGGAAAATAGTCTGATAGAAGAGCAAAATTTTCAATAAACGTGGTAATCTTGTATAAGGTGGCGCATAAGCAACGTTAAGATTTGATCAGTGAATACATTTTTTGTTTAAGTCTTTTCTTTCGTCTTTTTACAGAATTAACTAAATAATACTTGGCAAATTTATGATGGAAAGGCTCAGCACAGAACAAAAAACCAAAGTTGTTCAATATTACGTGAAAAGTCAGCATTCGATTATTCAGACAAAAAGATCACATCGAAATTTCTTTCATGTTCGAAATGCTGCTAGCGCTCCAACAATTTACCGATCAGCGTTTTGGGCAACAAGGGGCTGTCTGTGATCTTCCGCGTGCTGGAAGACCAGGTGCAGTTCGAAATGAAGTGACCATTGCTCGCGTGTAAGCAAGTATTGAGAAAAACCCCGAAACTTCCACCAGGCGACGTTCTCAGCACTTAGAGATGTCTAGGCGGTCTTTGTAAAAAGTTTTACATTTGTTACATCTTTTCCCATATAAGATGCAATTGGTTCACGAGTTAAAACCAAGAACAAGAACGCATTCAATATAGTCTCCGTTAACGTTACTTTTGCGCCACCCTTTAGAACGTTTAATGGAGGTACAACCTTACAATCTTGGATACAACCTTATTAAACTTGTAATAAACCTATTTTAATTTATTGTGCATAAAACCCTTAATTTATAAATATTTCAGATCATTGTCTAAATGTAGAAATTACAAAATAAAAAAGTTAAATTCCGACAAAATGTTGTTTATGATATTTATGAACTGCTATATAAATAGCCTAATTCCATAACATTTTTTTCCTGATTAAAGCTGATTAGTGCAAAAAGTGCTTGTTTTAATTGATTGTTGATCTTGGCAATTTATTACTTCAATATATTTAATTTTATCTAGTTTTAATTTTTAAATAACACAACCGGTTGAAAAATTTTCAGTAATTATTTGAAACATGGCATTTATAAAAAATGTGTTTGATTCGTTATTATTGCTGGGGATATCCTAAAGACCTTTTAGTTTTCAGCTATACCACCTAAGCTATACAATCGTCTCGTCCTATCATCGTTTATAAAAATTTCATATTTTTCACTTGCTACCACTGACTTTATCTAACTGACTACCTTTTTATGGCTTATTTATGTAAATGGTATTATATCACTTGGAAATGTGTAAATTATTACCAATCGCACACATCATTGCACATACTTACAGAGAAAAGGGAGTTACCCCAACTGTGGTGTGATTACCAAATGCAATGGATATCCGTTTCCGTTCTTTTGCTCGGAAATTCCCAATCACACACAATTGATTTATCAACACCAATTGAAAACAACCTAGAATGCATAGGCTGATATGAAATGTAATCTTAGAACAAAAACAAAATAAAAAAAAAGAAGAAAAATAATGAAAAATCTCCAACGATATTTCCCACAATTCATACAAGTTATAAATCAAGAGCAGAGAAACGTTAAAGTTAAGGGAATCGGGCAAATAAACAGCAGACCACAGAAAGTCAAATAAATATTCACTCTAGCAATCGTAAACAAATCTATGAAAAGAAAAATTAGATTTCAACGATTGCCAATGAGTTTCTCTTCCCTCCAATGGCGACCACTGACCATTGGACAAAATTACGATACGGTCGACAGTCGTCCAGGGGCCCACTAGGCGAGAAAAAGACTATGGTGCTGGTGGTGTGATTGGTGGTGGCGTGGCTTCGATGGCTTCGGCAGAAGAGGCTGCAATAACTGCAAAAATATCGAAGTGATGCTAGAGATGAGATAAAATAGTAATAGAAATCGATACGACAAGATATAATGTTGTAAATTTTCAAACTTAAGACTTAATATTTAACAAACCAACCAAAAAGCAACAGCTACATCTACTACAACACGAGTAAACTTGATTTTTGTTTAGTTTCTCGAGCTTCTACTATCTTATTTAGAACTTACATTACACTGAGTATCCCAAAGATAGTTCAGATAGTGCAAAGCAAATAGCGCGACGACCAAAAAAAGATGGACAGACATTAAAAGTTTGAATATCAAACAACATAATAAACATATCTCGTAGTCAAAGTCAAAGTCATAGTCCCAGTCTCAGCCCAATGCCCGTACCCGGCACTCTCGCTGGCCAAGTTCATTGTTACCACGAGGAACATCTTGAATAACAAACATACAGAACGATCTCAGTGGACACAAGGAAAGCAAACAGACCAGCAGAAGACACAAAAAAAGGCTCATAGTGAAAAAAAAGGAAAAAACACACAACGATTCGTCGTATAAAGTTAAAAGGAAGACATACTTGCAGACGGACCGACGGATAGAATGAGAAACGTAACGAAACTGAACACGATCATAATCTATTTTATCATTAATAATTGAAATTTTTACCTAAAAATATATGCGCAAAAAATGTCGTTTGCTAAGGTTGCGACACAGCGCAATTGCAGTCATCTAGGTAAGATTGTAGCCGATTGTACCACCACTTTTGTGCAAGAGAAGCGAACACAGCAGAATAGGTAATAACCACAACGTAGAAGAATAGTAGTAGCTTCAAAACATGAGCTGCAATGTTAGTGACTAACGGCTGCGCTAACGCAAATTTGGCTAAGTAAAGTTTTTGTTGAGAATTTCCTAAGAGTGTTGGGTGAAAATTGTATAAATTGTATATATGATTAACGAAAAAAATGTTGATAATTATTTCAAAATTTCTTTTTCTCATACAATCGATTGCAAATAGTACGTTGTAGTGGCCCTTTTTTATATAGATGGCTAAATAAATAATCTTCAAAATTTGATGCGAAAGTGTTTACAATACGCTAAATTTCTTCTTCTAATGTCAACGGAAACCCATACCAACCAAGTGGTCCCAAAACGTTGACGACCTTTGCAACGAGATAAGGAATATCAATCAAGGATTTGCTCCTGGGATGCCGGTACTGCTTTTAAAGAATATATATACATTCTGTTGACACTTATTCTTGACAAATATGCAGGGGTCGACATTTGAAGTATTATCAAATAAATATGGTTAATTTTGATTTTTTTTATAAAAGATGGCCAAACAAGAACGCAAAATTTAAATGACTGATACAGCAATTGAATCGTTTTTCTGGCCGTATGACATGTGGCGCCGCCTTGTTGAAACCACATGCCCTCCACATTCATTTCTTCAATTCTAGGCACGAAAAAACTGGTTATCATTTCACGATACCGAACACCATTATCTGTTTGCGCTTGACATGCTTTATTTTCATACAAAAAGGTCCAATGATTCCTCCATCCCAAAATCCACTCCACACAGTGACACGTTGATAATGCATTTGCTTCCCGTGAATCACTCGGGAATTTTCCTCTCCCCAAATGCGACAATTCAGCCTATTGACGAAGCCATCAAGATGGAAATGGACCTTGTCACTGAAGATGATTTTATCGGCAAAATCAGCATTTTCATGTTGTCTCTCCAATACCCAATTAACGAACTCCCTTCGCTGTCCATGGTCAGCTGGCTTCAGTTCCTAAGTCAATTGAACTTTGTATGCATGAAAATGCAAATCTTTCGTCAAAATTCGCTGCATATTGGATTTGGGGACACCAATTTGCTGAGTTTGGTGTCGAATTGAGGTGGATGGAGTTTGAGCGACATCATCACGTACAGCTGCGACATTTTCGGTCGATCGACCTGGTCAAAGGCGCGTTGTTGTCTTTACATCACTAACAGACCCAGTTTTGGCAAATTTATCCATTAATCTCTTTACAGTTGACTCTTTTGGAGCGTTATTGTGATCCCAAATTGATCGCAATTTGCGAACTGTAGCCGCAAAGCTTTCACCATTTTGGTAACACAATTTCACAATGAGAATGCGTTGTTTATTCGTGTAGCGCTCCATTTTTACTAACCTCGTACATTCTACTAGCAAACAATAACAATTGTTCAAATGTCAAACAATGACACTTCGAATGGCGTCAAATTTAAATCTTGCGTTCTTGTTGGGACTCTCTTTGTTTAAAACCTTTAGTAAATTGTAAAAATATTTAAAATTTTACGAAAAAAAATGTTTTTTAACGTGGATGGCGGTATTGAATCAGTCCGGGAGGGCCTCACATGCTCACACGAATATAGCCTGATGGTATTTTGTCCCATTAATGGTGAAGTGCAATCTTTAAGACGTTGACCGTCTCATAGTTTTTATTTGGCTTTCTGAATGAACCAGAATTATTGTGAAGAATTGAAGATGGGAGCTCTTTTTTGAAAAATGTGTGGTGTTTTATGGGCTTTAAGGGTTGGTAGCGAGTCTTGTTGAAATGTCTAATAGTTTCTACCAAACTGTTCACATGCCCAAGGTAACAAAGCAATATTTTCACGTTACATTTGTTGATTTACATTCACCCCCTGCTTAACGAAAACGATTGATGGAAAATACGGCGGCTCAAACCATCACTGCGGTCACATACTTTTGCACAGCAATTCTCTGGTCTAAACTGTCTTTCAATTTGCACGCTAACCACACACGAAAGACCAAATTGCTCTTGCTAGGCAAACAGATTTTTATCCAGGCATTATATTTTGCACTTTTTGTATTTTGTATTTAATGTTCTTACATGCGCCCTAAGCTACGAGCAGGCACATTAAAATTTTTCGTCAATTAAACTGCGCTTTGTCGGGGATTACGTTGAATTCTGACAGTCACTTTTCAAACCATTTCTGGCGTGGTTACTGTTTTTGGATGCCCACCTCCAGGGTTTTTTTTGATGCTACCGGTATCATTGTAAATTCAGTTAAATACGAGGCAATAACACTTTTGGGTTTGAATTTCATTTCGATAAACTTTTTTAAAATGCGACGTAAAACGATTTGCCTCCGTATGTTTGCAAACAATATCATATACAGACGCTTGTCAAAAAGTGAGAGCGCAGTCATCAGTCGTTTGATTGCTACAGCAGGACAGAGATGATAACACTACGAGTTTCTATCCCTGTATGGTCGAAATCACATCCATTTAGACGACGCTTTGGATTGGAAAGAGCAGGCACGACGTGGAAACTACGGTATCTGCCACAGCTGAAATGCAGAAAGGCTTCTAGTTGGATGTGTAATTTTTTTCGTATGCAAGTTTAGGCACTTTCTTACCCAGTTTAACCCTATCGCCAAGAGAATAACAACAACCTGACGAAAATCAGAAATGATGAGACCCACTGCCATGGTCAGGGCAGACAAATTTTACTTTGTTAAATCTTAGTCCAACAATCGGTTAATTCGGTATGCGTAGCAAGGTAGATGGATGGTATACTTATAGTAAAACGAGCGAGCGTGTTATCCTTAGCGCTGAAACAAATTCAGGGCAGGCACCTGATTGAGCCAAGTGAAAAAGTGTCCCCAATCTCAATGTTCCTTACACTCAGTGGTAACATATTGCATTTAATGACTACTGCAAAAAAAAGACCTGATACGATGAACAACGTCGCAATGCTGGAGGAAAGGATAGTTGAAAACATGGCAATGCTACGAATAATAATGCGTGCTGTGTGGGAGTGTTATAAGAAGAAATTGGTATGACAGACTTCTTAAATGAGGAAAAACATTTGTGGATGGATCGGCCAAATTGGGATTATCGAAAAGTACAAGGATAGAGAATGTGTCTGCTAGTAAGTCAACAAATCTACCATAAAACGATTTTAAATGATGATTTGTTGCTTTGGGCGTGTAAACAATTCAGTAGAACCTATTAGACATTTCAACAGGCAGTATATAAGAGGAGAATATATTAAAAAAATAGTTTTTCTTAAAATATTTCATTACAAAGTCATTGATATATTTTGATAGTTCGCCTAAGTTGTTCATTACAGTAGCAGCTAGACACATTTGTCACTTTCTTATCCTCTCTCGAAGGATGCCTATTTATAAATCTACATCAGAGCGCAACTTACAGGGAAATGCTTATGAAACAACTATAGCGATAATCAGAGATCGAAAAAAACATCATAAAATTATCCGTGTGAATTTACTTTAAGCACAGATCCATCCACCTTCACCCAACCAATCACATGGATAGCGGGTGAACCGAAAAAATCTACCTCATCTTAGCGAAATGAGAAAAAGTTCACACAAAGCTATTTGAAGGTAGAAGCTGAAAAAACTCCATCACTAGTCCACCCATATAACTGAGTTGATTCGAAGCAAAAAAAAAGGAAAAGGAAGGAACTCAGGCGTTCAAATGACTAAACGACAATGCGACCGACAATAGTCAGATACGGGACTCACAATAATTTTACAATAATAACAACTAAAAGAAGAACGAAAAGGAACAACTTTTAAAAAATTTTCTCTCTTAGCTAAATTTATAACAACAGCAACAACGAAAACAACAACAGTCGGTGAGGCTCAACTGAAGCAGTTAAGTCCAAACAGCTACGGCATCAAGGTAAGGCCATCGAATACACTCATGGCACAGCAGACAACATCGTAATAGCGGTTAGTGTTGTTGAATATTTGAATACTCGATTACTTAAAAC
>JAHXMU010000829.1:1466213-1548431 GCA_019455685.1 Philornis downsi
ATAGCGGTTAGTGTTGTTGAATATTTGAATACTCGATTACTTAAAACTTAAAAAAAAAGTGAAAATATGAAACAAGACAAATTTTAATGTATGCAAAGGAAAATTTCTGAAAGTTGAATGTTAAAATACTTTTCAATAATGAGTTACTCATTTAGGCGTTTTTTTGGAATAAGTGTTTAATGACATATCAAACTGTTCATGTTGGTAATGTTATTGAGCAAATTATTGTCCACATAATTGATTTACAGAAATCCTAATTTGATTTACCATCAAAAAATTTTTAACTCAATTTTTATAATTGGATAATATACTACCAAGTAGAGTGAAATACATGTTGCACGTAGTGAACAAATTGACATATTTTAGGTAAGGATACGGGTTTGAGAGCATAACATAATCAACTCGTGCAAGAATTGATTATGCAAACTTTTCACATTGCAAATTTTTCAATCAATCATTAGGATCTTGCAAGGCTTGAAGAAGATTCAGTGTTTTCGACTTAGATTTTGTTCAGTGATGAGGCCCATTTCTTAGTTAATAGCTATGCCTGCAGGCATATTTGAGCTTAAGAGCAAAGATTTGAGAGATGTATATGCATCCGGACAACAATAGTTTGATTAATTGATTGATGGTTTATGAATTTATTTAGTTATCCATATTCTCAAACAATGATGTTTTCCGAACCGCCATTCACTGGAACGGATTTTATGCTACTTGAAATTGAAAACCGTAATCTTTGCTACACAGCGTGTGAACGTTGACAACTATAATTTGGAAGTGGTGAAATAATTATCTACGTCGGTTCCGCTGTAAACAAAATGAATGATGTCAGCATGGAGATAAAGAGGAGAGTATTGCTTGTAACAGATATTACTATGGACTAAGCAAGCGATTCAATGATAAAGCCCTCTCTCGACAAACAAAAATCGGACTGTACCAGACATTGGTTCTACCTGTCTTGTTATATGACACAGAATACTGGCTTATAACACAAGCGGATGAATCAGTATTAGCAATTTTCGAGAGAAAAATACTCCGAAAAATATATGGATCGGCGTTACATGAATAACGAGCTGTATGAGCTATATGCCGACATCGACGTGGTCAAATGCATTAATATACAGCGATTGCGTTGGCTAGGTCATATTGTGCGGGTGGCACGGAAATTTTTCGACAACGAACTCGATGGACAGCGCAGAAGAGGGCGACCAAAACTACGTTGGAAGGACTAGGCTTTTGAAATACTGCCGAAGCTTGGTGTCACAAATTGGAGGAGAAGCGCAGAAGATCGAAGCGCTTGGAATTATTTTTCACGGGCGGCGTATAATAGATAAAGATGTCTATTCCAGTTGCCACCTAAGAAGAAGAATCTTTACAACATTTGGTTGCAACAAGACAATGTTACTTGCTAAATAGGGCATGAAGTAATGGCATTATTGCGCGCTGGACATGTGTGGCCCAAAGTCTCTGTAAGTAGGCTACAACGAAGAACTAAAAGTCAACATTACTCACGCCATCGAAATTTGGGATCTAAGAACAAGCCTTTGATCTATTTGATCATTCAATCCTTATTAAAATATTTAAATTAATTTGCATTCTGTAGTCGATAGTACAACTTTCGGAAGATAACTTAATATGTAGGGTACATTATGGGCAAATTGGACACAGTACAAGCAATTTTAAACCACTGAATTGTGGTGTCCTACAGCGAAATATACTTGGTCCGTTGGTTTCTCAAATATATATTTTTACGGGAAGATGTTCATGTTTGCTGAAAATATATGATTTTTAAACAATTATAAGGATTCGTTGGGGTTGAAAATGCAGATTAAATATGATGCCTCAATTTTATTTAAATATATTCGATACAACAAATTATGCATAAATGCAAAAAAGTGAGAGTCTTTCCAAATAATAGTGTTTTCATAGCTTCCACAAATGCTATATGAGCATATTTCTCGCTTCTTGGGAAGCTCTTTTTGATTCCACTAAAAGGACCGACGAAATACAAGAATATTAAACATTTCTAGTATTTTTTTAATGCAAAAACTTAAAATTTTTTAACTTATGTTTAAAATTGTTGTTCACTAATAGCTTAAATTAATTGGTTACGTGAATTCTGATTAAAGGAAGAAAATTGTTATAAAAATGATCTAAAAAGTGTTCATAACCAAAGAGGACCTGGTGGAAAGGCAGTGAAAAGGCATCAAAAAACGTCCATAATAGGGAATTAAGCCCATGCTAAATTCGTTAATGATTATCCATTTGTTCACCATTCCTACACCACGTAAGCGGATTTTTTTAACTTTCTTGGACGCTTTTTTTTTTTGCTGGGAAGACGACGTTTGTGCGGTATACATGGTGAAACTGTAACTGAATCAAATACTCGTATCTTGATATTTCCTGGGACATGCCTGGGACGTCGAAATGCTGAAATCAAAGATTTCGTCAGCAACTGGAATTCTAAGAAAATTTCAGTGTAAATCGTTATCAGAAACCAAACTTCGGTTATATTATGGCTTAATAAAGTGTCATTTGGTGTACTCGTATATACTAGTAGTATATGTTGCCAAAAATTGTATCAGTCTGAAATCTTGGTATGTATGTATAAGCAAAACCTTTTGCACAGACGCATATGAACACACAGCGTTTAAACTTAGCACCTTCAAGATGTGGACTTTAGCTGACAAAGCAAAAATTTGGCTACCCTGGGCTTCATGAATTCACTGTAAAGTTCAATGCAAAATTGCTAGAATATCAAAGTTTAAGCCAAAAATTAAATTATATTTGCTCGAATGAACGAAAACATCTCTATGATTTGTTTTCTACAACATTATTTATAATAATAAAGACTTGCTGCAAATAAAAATTTTGACAGAACACAAAATACGTAAAATATTCACTTACAAGGACGAAGGATGCAGTGGAAGAGAAATTGGACGCAAACTGGATAAGAGCCATAGTTTCAGAAAGAATTTTTTACGATATCCTAACGCTTATAGATTTAATAAGCGCTCTCTGCTGACGTGGATTGCGGCGCTTCTTTCTGATAAAGTCCTTACATTAGAAGAAGACCTTCTGCAACTTTCTGAATATTTCAGGAAAAGAAATTCCATTTTGTAAATAAAATTCAATGCAATTCCTTTGCTTAGAAAAATGTCACATCCTAAAAATCACTTTTTACATCGTATAAAATTAAGCGTAGCTCAAATATTAATGACATTTATGATGTTAAATTTGGCACACATGCCTATCCAAGTGTTATTAACTTAAAAAATGAAATATTTCTGAGAGTATTTGCCAAGATTTCATCATCTATAGCGTGTGAGTTGTAGCGAACAATTCATTTTAATATAATTGTGATTTTTTACGTAAGAGATTCAAGTACCTCTGTCAAATGTCCTAAGTATATGCATCAAAATACGTTTCTGCTAATACAGAGAATACGATGCATAGTATATGCATTTCCTAACCCTTATACCAAGGACGGTAACTCTACAATTTTTTGGATTCACAGAAAAAAAAAATATACGGCAGGATATCCGAATATTCGATGAGAAACATGTTTCATATTCATAGCACTATCACACACACACCATCTCCAACAATATCCGTGCTCCCTGGCTACTATTTCAGCTATTGCAAAATCTAGATCGAATCTTAATATCGATCTGAGTAGTAGAAGTGGTGGTATTAATAATGATCATGATGATGGCGATGCTGACGATGACAGTAGTGGTGGTGGTCGTGGTGACGGGGTTGGACATACCAGACGCTTTACAATACGAAATCATTTAGAACTTTGAAATAAAAAACAAAATCGAATCAAATAAGTTTGCAATAAAGTGTAAAGTTCTCTTCGCTTAGTTTATTTTGATGTAGTTGTTGTTAGTTTTATCCTAGGAATGGCGCGTTAATTCATTGTCTTTGTTTTGCTTTCACGTTGAAGCTGAAGGGGTTGAAAAAGGACTCATACGTGAAATTAAGTATAGCTTTTAATTTAGTGTAGCATCATCATCGTCATTAGCAGAGTGGCTGTTGCTGTTGTTGTTGTCACCGTTTGTTGTTGCGTCAATGTGATAATGGTGATCGTCATCATCATCATCATCATCGTCATCGGTATGATCGTCATCATCACAAGTTGCTGCATGAATGCTTGCATACAAGTGTGATACTACATGAAAGTATGTATTGCCTTTAGGGGGCTCCTCAGCCATTCTTTCACAGCTTTCCATACCGCCATCTACTCCACCTCAATTTAAATGACTATGGTTGCTTTTGAAGGAGGATGATGTGAAAATTGTGGCAAACAAGTTGAAAAAATACGCAGAAATAACGATTAAAGATATAAAATTGTGAAATTGTTTGTTTTTGTTTATTTTTTTCTAGTTCACTAAGCAAACTTTTGCTAGTCTTCCTGTACATAGGTTTGGAGAAAAACGTCTTGTTTGATAATCCTACTAATCTGGCGACGCATCGCCCACAAGCGTGTGGGTACTAAGTGTCATATGTGACATAATTGGTTCAATAGGAGAAAAGGCTGATTCATACTTTTCAATTTTTCCATAATTTTCATCGATTATTCGTTACTTACACTTTCCCAGTATTTATACTTTTTAAAACAGGGTGGTTTTTTAAGATTTAGGGTTTTCAGGTTGGCAGCACTGGTTGGTAATGGCGTCCAAACGTCATCTGTCGGAGTGTACAGTATACTCTGCCATTTCATCATGCAAAGACTAACAAACGAGCAATGATTGCAAATCGTTGGAATTTATTATCAAAATTCGTGCTCTGTGACAAATGTGCATCGGTTGATACGACCATTTTATGGTCGTCATAGTCGACCTGCTGAATCAACAATTTGTGCCGATACCGCACCAAATTTACTTCGTTGGACATAAAACCATTGACTTGCATGCGTAGAGTGCGTACCGAAGAAAATATTGCAGCGGTAGCAACCAGTGTTAATGACGATCTTGAAATATCAATTTGTCGCCGTTCTAAGCAATTGGGCATGTTTTACTCAACCACAAGGAAAATTTAACACGTCGATTTGGGTTTGAAAGGCTATAAAAGAATTGCAACCTAATGACCTACCACAATGTCTAATTTTTGATGAATGGGCCTTACAAAAGCTCAATGAAAATCCGTTTTGTTATCGAAAAATTGTATTCAGCGATGAGGCTAATTTCCTGCTGAACGGATACGTAAACAAGCAAACCTGTCGTACCTGGAGTGATGAACAGCCACTCGATGTATCTAAAAAAAACGACAGTCTGGTGTGGTTAATGGGCTGGTGGCATCATCGGTCCATTTTTCTTCAAAGACGCCCGTGGAAGAAACGTTACCGTCAACGGCGAACGATATCGAGCTATGATACGCGATTTTTTTTTTGCCCCAATTGGCTGAGTTGAAATTGGTTGACATATGGTTACATCAGGACGATGCAACATGCCACACTGCTCGTGAAACAATGGATAGTTTGAGGGATGAATTTGGTGAGTAGCTTATCTCTCGATTTTGTCCTATGAGTTGGCCCCCAAGATCTTGCGATTTAACGCCTCTTGATTATTTTTTGTAGGGTTATGTCAAGTCGTTAGTCTATGTGGACAAGCCGAACACTATTGAAGCCTTACAGGGGACATAACACGCGTTATTCGTAGAATACAGTCCGAAATGCTCGAAAAAGTGACGAAAAATTTGACCTTCCGAATGGACATTTTGAGACGGAGCCGCGGACAACATTTACATGAAATTATCTTTAAAAGTTAAATGGCAAAGACCATTTTATCGATTCCAATAAAAAATTTTAATATATGATACAAATTTGAGTGTTTTATTCGATTAAAAAAAAAACTACGATTAAAAAATCACCCTTTACTATCATTTTGATTATGAGCGAGGTTATTGACAAGTGCTAGAAATTTTGTTTTGATGGATATTTCAATGGAAAAATGAGCTAAGTTAATGTACTATGTATGAGAAAAGGCTTTTATCTTATGAAAAATCGGTATATCGCCCGCGATAAAGGGAATCGCAATTCATGACAAGGAGTATATAAGCTTTTGTTCAGTCCAACTTTTAGTGCCTCCCCTTTTGACAGTTTATCACACCAGATTTTTCACACCACCTTCATAAAGCAACTGGCTACAATACCCAAAGACAATCCACCAGCAGCACTAAAAACAGCAACAACAACTTCTGCCAACAAAAAGCAGCGACAACAATTACAACAACGAAAATAATTCACATTCCTATTCTTTTCCAAGATTTGTTATTGCTTTGTAGTTAGTTGTATTGGTGGTGGTGTTGTTGTTCCTTCAAGACTTACCCCGTGTGTTTGTTTGGCTTTCAATAGTCGTCCCTTCCCTTTGCCACTTAAAAGGTTCCTTTCGTTACAGTTCCTGTCGCCAGACCCAACCAAGCTAGGCCTCAAGCACAATAAAGCTGAGAAGGTGAGGAGGAAGAAAAAACTTTTTACCATTAAGCCGTAGCAGCGGAGCCGTACGAACATTTGTGCGCCTGTGTTCGCACAGACATTGCGTGTTTTCATAATATTCCTCAAAAGATAAAAATGTGGCCAGGCAAGGCAGTCAACATCACCAGCATCGCTAGCATCAATAAAAAGGTAACCAGCGTATGCAGCGCTAGCAAGCGACGTCCCCAAGTCCAGAGTAGCAAGATTCGCTGTCTGTGACGCACGTATTCTGTCACAATGGCAATGGGGTAATGAGCATACAGTGGTCTTAAAAAGGTAGATGCTTAAATCTCATAATATAGATTTACTCGATGAGAACCAAAAAAGGATTATTTATATGTTAAAAAATAAAGATATTCTGTGCATGAGGTAAGGCTAATTAGTATACCTTCGCGCAGAGGAATGAATGGCATTTGATCCGGTAAAAGCACAACCAGAAGGAAGCGTTTAAAGTACTAAGTATTGTTTGGCCAAACGAGTTTCTTCACTTTTTAAGTCTATTGAGCGACTTCCGTCTGTCAAGCTGGTGGACACGATAACTGCCGTTAATCTTCATGGAAGTTCTTACAGCTTTTTTCTCACATTCATTCCATACAAATTGACCGAAATTCAATGTTGTCCCTATAACTCTCCATTCGTAGCCTGCAGTCACCTAAAAGTTGTGTCCGATGCATTATTTCATACCTTCTAACAAAATTTTAAGTTTGGTACACATGCAGCTTTTACCAAATTGTGATCTCAGAATGAAAACGAAACATACTGCCGTACCAATTCTAACATCTCCCACTCAAATGGACGAATTTTTCGAAGTTCATTCAATCCTCTGTAATTTGTAATTAGTCGGCAGTAGTAATCTGTATTTTTATCTATTAAATTGCTTTATTATTCTCTACAACAATGAATAAACATTGATCGAGTAACCATGCCCTAGTAACTTCCATACAAATGACTGACTTAAACCACACATTCTTATCTTCATACCTTCCAATCGATTGCACCCAATCCGACCAATTATGCCACATATTATGGGTTTAGTGTTCTAAGTTCTAAGATAGGCGATTTTGCAACGCCTATTCTGGTACCTGCACTCAAAGTGATCGATTTATCGAAATTTGATTTTCACTGCAATCCACAATTCATGGCATGAAATTTTTTAAATTCTTGTCAATTATGTTGCTTAATAATATTTGGTAAAATGTGGAGATGGGCGGAATGACCACGCCATCTTCGGTACTTCCCATACAGATTATATACAGGGTGTTTTTTAAGTTTTAAATTCTTCAGGTTGGCAGAGCTGATTGGTAATATCGTCCAAACGTCATCTGTCAGAGTGAAAAGTGTACAGTATACTCTGCCATTTCATCATGGAAAGACTAACAAACGAGCAACGATTGCAAATCGTTGAAATTTATTATCAAAATTCATGCTCTGTGACAAATGTACATCGTTTTTTCGTTTTGATACGACCATTTTATGGTCGTCATAATCGACCTGCTGAATCAACAATTCTCCAAATTTCGCACCAAATTTACTTTGTTGGACATAAAACCATCGACTCGCATGCGTAGAGTGCATACCGAAGAAAATATTGCAGCCGTAGCGACCAGTGTTAATGACGATCGTGAAATGTCAATTCGTCGCCGTTCTCAGCGATTGGGCATGTGTTACTCAACCACAAGGAAAATTTTACCAGTCCATTTGGGTTTGAAAGCCCATAAAATTCAACTCATGCAAGAATTGAAGCCGAATGACCTACAACAATGTCTAATTTTTGATGAATGGGCCTTATAAAAGCTCAATGAAAATCCGCTGTGTTATCGAAAAATTGTGTTCACCGATGAGTCTCATTTCTTGCTGAACGGATACGTTAACAAGCAAAACTGTCGCATCTGGAGTGATGAACAACCACATGCCATACATGAATTACCGATAGATCCCGAAAAAACGACAGTCTGGTGCGGTTTACGGGCTGGTGGCATCATCGTTCCATTTTTGTACAAAAACGACCGTGGAAGAAACGTTACCGCAATATCGAGCCATGATACGAAATTTTTTTGCTCCAATTGGCTGAGTTGAACTTGGTTGACATGTGGTTCCATCAGGACGGTGTAACATGCCACACTGCGCGTGAAACAATGGGTATGTTAAGGGACGAATTATGGTTCAGCTTATCTCTCGATTTGACCCTGTGAGTGGGCTCCCAAGATCTTGTAATTTAACGCCTCTTGATTATTTCTTGTGGGGTTATGTCAAGTCGGTAGTCTATGTGGACAAGCCGAACACTATTGAGGCCTTACAGGATAACATAACACGCGTTATTCGTGGAATATAGGCCGAAATGCTCGAAAAAATGACCAAAAATTGGACCTTCCGAATGGATATTTTGAGACGGAGCCACGGACAACATTTACATGGAATTATCTTTAAAAACTAAATGGCAAAGACCAATTTATTGATTCCAAAAAAATTGTAATATATAATGCAAATTTGAGTGTTTTATTCGATTTCTAAAAAAACTACGATTAAAAAAACACCTTTTATATATAATCGTAATAAATCAGATCCTGATTGAAATATCTGGACTGGGTTTGCCAATTATGGTTTAGGAGTCATCACACAAACGAGTTTAGAAAAAATCTGATGTTCATTTTGCTACTTATATGTAGTGACACAATTTCGATTTGTGTAATTTAAAGAAGTCAGGTAATTTTTCAAAGTTAGGAATATTTTAGGATATCTTGAATATTACTGAGAAACTGAACATTTCTTTTGGGATTATCATAGTAAATTTGTACCAATCATACCACAACTGTTTGTCAAAAAATATTTTTAATTTTTCATCCCAACTACTTAAATGACGTCGAGAAGAGACGTTAACAAAAATTACAAACGCTTCAGTATTTTGCGATTCTTTTTCAAATCGTCGCATTAAATTTTAACAGAATCTCAAAAACTTGATCCTACCAACGGACTTTGATCTTCTGCCCCGCCCATCGAATTCATTGTCAATATACATATAGCTCATACAGTCCATCGTTCATGTGTCACCGTTAACGGTGATAGGTCCATGTATTTTTCGGTATATACTTCATTGAAGACTCTCACAACAACATAACAAGCAACACTCTTCTCCTAATATTCATTTTTAGTTTTATTCAATAGAGACCCGGAGTAGATGAATTAAATAACCACTACAAAGTTATAGTTGCCAACGTTCACACAGCGCACCAAATGAGTAGACCATTTGTTTGCCGAAACAAATAACTTTGGTTTGTCCGCTTTTAGCACCAGACTAATTTCTGCTGATTCGTTCACAATGTTTGAGAAGGCTGCAGTAATGTCTATATCATCAACATAGTCTAGCTTTATATATGTCAGACTCTTTTTTCACAGAATACTGTAACTGTTCCTATAATCATCTGCAAAAGTATATTAAAGAGGCCGCATGATGTCTAAATCTTCGTTTGACGCAAAATAGTTTACTACAAATTTTACTTATTTTTGCTAAAAACATCATGTCAAAACGTATAACCTACAAGGAAGGAATGCCTAACTCGGTCATGACTTCAAACAGTTTTTGCCTTGTAGAACGAATCTGGCTTTACAGTCGACGAAAAAGCAATATGTCATGATTTATTTTGCTCTGGTCTACTCCAGAATTTGGCGTAGTATGGATGTCTAGTTAGTTCTTGATTTGTCAGTTCTAAAGCCGTACTGATAAAGTCCAATCAAGTCAGCTAGAACTAGTTTTATTCTATCACATATCACCTTAAACGAGGCAGGTAAAATAATGATACCGCGATCCTCTTTGTTAACATAGGACATGATACACTTAAACTCCAATCACTGGAACCCGATTCCTTGAGCCAAATTGTGTTTAGGAGCTGATGAATGCTGATTATCAGCTCGCAGTCAATGAATCGATAAGCCATCAACAGGTTTCTTGTTTTCTATATCGTTCATTCATAATTGGCTGCAGCGTTGCCATGTATACAGCATTCTTTTCCCCAGATATTAAGCGATGTTCTACATTATATCAGAGGTTGTTTGAATGCAATTTTTCATATCCCAGTACGGTTTTGGTTTCAGTTGTCCTAATAAGCATTGTGAACTTTGCCTTTGTGTGGATTAGGGGTCGCTTTTTTGTAGTAGTTGAGAGAGTTTGGTGGAGTAGGTTTTGGCAATTTCCGGGATATGCAGTCTATGGACTTTCTTTATGCTGGGTTACACACATCGTTTGTAAATATAAACAATAATTTAACAAGTATAAATAATAAGCGTATTTCTTTCCTTGAGACATGTTCAAAAATCAGGATTATTTATACACTTGAGAACTTTTTTAATTCACTGTATAAATACAGTTTTTACGTTAACCAACCGCATAACAAAAGTCCTCAGCAATTCATTCTGACTCTCTACTGTAGCAGGAGAAGACTGAGATGCAAGAGAATATGATTTGGGAAAATACGCTAGGTATTCATAAGCTTGTGATCTTCAGGCACAAAGCAAACCAAAGAGTATGCGAAATAGTTGCTGCTGTTGTCCTGTATTAAAGCTTTGACTGTAATAGGAGCATTTATTCGTCATACGTTCACAGGAATTGGAGTGAGTTACACGTGTGGTTAGAATATTCGAGGGGCATATATTGAGGGCTGCAAAATGAGAAGTTTTACGGCAAAAGCGGGTAACGCTTGAAACCATGAGCATTTGCTTAAGTTTGTTGTTGACAGCGCTGCAGTATTATAGTCAAGATCATGTTTCGGGAGTGTTTAATTTAGTTGCTAAAATTTATTAAAGAAAAAGTTTAAACAACTTGAGGAAGTCATTAAATTATCAGTCATTACATTATGACTAACGTTAACCGAATATTAGATTATTAAAAGAAAACAATTTCGTTCATCCTGAGAAACTGATTTGGCTGTTAAATTTTAACTATGACAGTGATCTTAGTATTTTTAAAATCCCAATATTCCAGATTGAAATCTGAATGGTTGGTTTATCATTTCCCCAATACTTTTACTTTTAATCCTAAACGAATACTTAGGGTTAGAATGGAATTCCATGAATTGAAAGAGATAGCATAAGATGTTACAAGTATTCTCGATATTGGTTATCTGGAAAAACTCTTCAGGAATTGTATCAAGTCAGTATTACTAAAACAAAATCCGTTTGGAAATTTATAGATCAAAATTAAACTTCTATCTCGATTTCGCCAAGATTTGTAATAGTTCGTTGCCTGCTGGCTCCATAACTATTACCACTGAGGACATCATTTTATATGCATTTTATGCCAATTACAAATTGTAAGCCTCACCGTCATGCTGGTAAAGTATTGACGTCTAAAGATTAATTAATCAGTCAATCATTTTCCAACAATTTTAGTATGAGTCCACCCAGCGAATGAAGGCGTACATGAATTGATACGACAAAAAATGTAACGCCAAGAATGAAACGCTTACTGTAAGTAGCTTTGGACTAAAAGTATGCCATGACTTTTTACTTATTCGAGTATGTCGGGCGGATATAATAACCGCCATAAATTCATATGGTCCTTCTTAAAACTGGGCACAGCCTAATAATTAGCATGACTTGAAAATATTTTGTCAGTAACCGTACTAACTTAAATTTTTGTCCATTGTCATGTTTTAAAATACTTAGTTAAATTTGAAAAAAGTGCGTTTATCAACCATCCCCATTGTGGTACTTCTCATGCAAGTGTAAGGTTTAAACCATACATACAAAGGTTCACAACTTTATTTACTTTGACTGAATGTAATCAAATTTAGTACGCGTTAAGTGTTTCCTGTCACGATCCTCCTGGAACCTTCTACTGTTTCAAAATTAAATTTTTTTTGCTGTAATTTCTAATTAGTAGATTTTTGTCTATTGTGTTAGCGTATAATGTTTGGCAAACTTTGAAATAGATCGATTGTCTAGCCATACATCTTCTGCTACTTCCGATACAAGTTAGCGACGTGGTAAGAAATTTAATTTCGGAAAGTAAAACGGACGGACGTATAGCAAGTCTTCTGGTAGCTCCCATATATACCGACTGAAATTGTTGCCTTCTAAAAAAAATTTTCCAAGTTAATCTACATATTCCTAGATTCATATCTATCTCTATACGCTTAGTATAATTTATCACATTTTGTAGACTTAGCTCTGCCATTGAAAATTTATTGCCTTAGGATAGAGTTACAAACATTGCTATTTACTATTAGAGCTTTCAAACCAATAAATCAAGTTTTAAGACCAGAGATCGTATAAACTTTTCTGAAGCGTAATATTTGATTAACAGGTTATCTACTTCGGTTAAAATATTTTAAACCATAAAAATAACAATAATTGTATTGAGGTAATAAAATGTGTACATCGAAAATTTTCTACCCATCAGAACAGTAATATAGCGTTAGGTATTCTTAATCGAATCGTAGACAAGTTCAAATTGTGCCAAAAATCTAAACTAAATGATTATTTGAAAGCTGTATTCAACAGAGCTATCCATGCTTTATCCGATGAGTTTAAATGTTTTCGTGTTTTATACGTTAATATGAATTTTAAGCAGTTTTACTCATGGGAATAAAACAAATATTATAATTTGTTAAAAACGGTGTACATTTTTTTACGATTCTATCATAAACGTTAACTTTGGATGTATTTTCTTCGATGCGCATGCCCACTATCAAGACAGCACAGCAAATAAAAAACTTCAAATAAGAAATGTGTGTTTTTCTTGATGAAAATATTTCACCAAACTTACTATATGATTAGATTGAGTATGGATTTAAAATTGCCTCCAGATGTAAATCTGTTCAAAAGCTAATCTAAACTAAATTCAAAATTGGATTTCGTGTCAGAATAGTGACCAAATATTTTTCTCCTTCTTAGGTGGCTACTGGAATAGACATCCTTATCTATTATACGCCACCCGTAGAAAATAATTCAAAGCGCTTCGATTTTCTGCGCTTCGTCACACCAAGTTTCGATAGTATTTCAAAAGCCTGGTCTATCCAACGGAGTTTTGGTCGCCTTCTTCTCTGCCGCCCATCGAGTTCGTTGCCGAAAATTTTCCATGCCAGAGCATATGAGCCCATCCGCACAACATGGCCCAGTCAACGCAATCGCTGTTTATTAATGCGTTTGATAAGATACTCTTCGTTAACGATGATGGGTCCATATATTCTCCGGAGTAGCCCAAATAGAAGATGTTGTGTAAATCTGATTTTATTACTGAATGCATCAAACTTTCATTTATTATTACTTAATGTGGAAGATGTAAATACAACAGCTTTAAACAAAACCCGATTATTTAAATATATTTTTTTGCAGTATTTAGGTTTTACTACCACTCTTGAGGTACTATAGCTACTTTTTTTTTAAATTTTTTAGCGTATTTTTTCATTTTAATAGGAAAATTCGACTGTAGTTTGTGTGGAGGCATTTAAATATTGTTTTACTATACAAAAAAATTTCAACGTTCCTTTTGAATAACGTATACTTTCTACTTCATACAAATTTCTACAAGTTATTTCCCACCAAAATAATATGAAATTTGTCCTACATCCGCGCATATTGTGCCTCTGATATTCTTTAATTCATTCGCAGATCCATTTTTTCAACACCTCAACGTCTTTCCGTAGTAATTTTTAGTAGAATTATTTTAGATTATTTGAACTTAGGGAAAAAGACAACAAAATTCAAAATATTTATGAAAAAAACTAATAAAATATTCATAAAGCTACATCCAATTTTTTTCTTGCTAAATATGTTGAAAAAAAGCTAAATTTAGTGGAAAAGAAGCTACATTGGCAATACTGGTTACATGACAAACATCAAGAATATGTAACTGCAAAAGTTCTTGTCTTAAGTCTTTTGTTTTGTTTACGTAGTCATACACAAAAGTAAACATTAAAGTATGGGAGAGAATAAATGATAGATTATCAGTTGTAAGGAATAAATTCAATTAAAAATTTTTCATATTAGATACAAACTGTTTCGAAAGGCAGGCAAATTGCAAATATTTCAATGCAAATGCGTCATGTAAAAAACATCTAAATTACCACTGGTAGCCGTATGATACGTGGCTGGAGGGGCTTCGTACGCTGATAGATTTTGTATGCATTTTATTTTCAAAATTTATTGAATTGACAAAAATGTAAGAGCAGACTTCTAATATATATATTTTTAGGATTTCCCTAACAATGACTTAAGAAATTTTATATGATTCTGTAAAAGAGACATTCCTTTTAATAACCCTAATGTGGCACTAGTTTTGCTTTACTTTTGTACAAGTTGATGAGTTTTGTTATTGTTAGCTTTATTGATATTAATAAGGTTTTTTTTTGCGTCTTTGACATTCACATACTGGATCAAAACCAAACAAAACGAATTCCATAATTAAGATATGGGAGAGCTATTTACATTCTGTGAACCTACAAACATCCTGTTTTTAAACGGGACCTGTAGTTTATCAACGATTCCGTCACAGTTTGAGAAGCTTTTACCACACTTGTCCATTACTGGACTATTCGAGGGGTTCATCAGACACATCGAGGTGAACGATAGTTGCGTGTACTAGTCGTCACTCCACGGTCAACATTTTGGGTTAAATTAACGTGATAATCACATATCACTCATTTGAAACATCTCCGTTTATTTGTCGTTAAAACTCGTTAGACAGCTTCTGTTCCGAACAAACAAAAGAATTTGCATGCCAATCTGCACACCGTAATATACTCGTATGTTGTTTTTATAGACATTTTATTATTCTTTTAATTAGAAATTGGAAATAAAAACAAATCAGCATTGGATATACTAACGATAATGACACTTAAAGGTCAATATAGAGAGAGAGACGATCAACACAATTTATTTACGCATATTTACGTACAACTCGTTAGGCCAACGTAAGACCCAACACGATTTCAAATGAGGACTATCTATGTGAATGTTACAATTTGTATGTTTGTCAGGGATGTATTTGTATAGCAAACACATGCACACACACACACTCACACGAACATATGTGTGTTATTCATATGATTTGTTAAATAAATATTTGTTTCCATAATGTTTAGTTTTCTCGCCTCTAAGAGTACAACAACAGGTAAACAAACAGTAACAACAAACACAACACACGTTGCATTTTCAACAACAACACAACAGCAACAACGACAACAACGACAGCTTGGTAACGAAAGTAACAGCATCAGGAGCAACAACAACAGCAGCGGCATCAAGGAACGGAGAACTAAATCGTATTTTTTCCACTTCTTTTAGTTCTTAAGAAACAATAATAACGCAACTCTCTTACGTACAAACTGCATGAGCGTACGTTCATTTGAACGTAAGTACAACCAACATTCATCCAAACCAGTGTTCATACAGTGAAAGCTACACAACGCAAGACTGTGACTAACGACAACGTCATTGTGTTATCAACAATGCTATGTCAACCATACTTACCCACAAGGAATTCCTTGGTAAACTCTTCTGTTTTTCATTACAAGTGCACACGTGTGTGTGTGTTATTGTACTTCAAAAACGTACTCCAAGCCTCCAAAAGACGAAGATGACGATGCATTTGTGGATTAAGAGTGTGATAAACGTTTTTTTCTTTTCATTTCGTTCGTCTTCTTCATCTGCTGACAGAACTTTAAACACGTATGTACGCTGAGAAAGAAATGTCGGTAAATAGAATTGACATTGACATTTGAGTAATTCCATGTTCAGTCATTACAGAAATTTCATTCGATGTCGGAGATTTTGATGAATCTTTAGGTGTTCTTTCTAATAGCTTTTAGTAGACTCAATAAATTTTTGTTTCAAAATATTTAGTAGCATAGAAGACATTCGGTTTCGGAAAATTTTAAATTTGAAATATTTTTAAGCCCTCTCTCATACATATTTAAGCGATTATTGTTTAAAGGGCAATTAAAATTTTTAATTATTTAATTTTATTAAAGAAATATTTTTTTTCATTAAAAAATAGGTTTTCTTTGAAACTTTTTGTTGTGATCTAATCTCGTTTCTTTCCAAGAAAAACAAATTTCTTTCATAAAATGTTCATGGGTCGCTTCACAACCGAAGAATGCGTAAAAATAGCTACAAAAATTTATTAAAAAATTGATGATTCAAATCGAACAAAATTTTCTTCAGTGCTGAAGTTCATTTTTCACTGGGTGCTTACGTCTACATGCAAAATTATCGCATATAGGGCTCAAAGAACCCAGAAGTTGTGAAAAACCATTGAAAACGGAAAAATGTACTGTTTGGTGCGCTTTGTGGCCTGAAGGTGTCATTGGGCCTTATTTTTTTTCGAAAATGATGCTGACGGAACGTCAAAAGGATCCATTGCTGTAAAAAAATCCAGAGGCGGTTATTTAACTGACATTGTACTTTGTAAATAATGACAAGTTCCAAGTATAGGATGACTTTTTAATCGTAGTTTTTTAAAAATCGAATAAAACACTTAAATTTGCATCATACATTATTTTTTTTATTGGAATCGATAAATTGATCTTTGCCATTTAAGTTTTAAAGATAATGTCATGTAAATGTTGTTCGCGGATCCATCTCAAAATGTCCATTCGGAAAGTCCAATTTTTCGTCACTTTTTCGAGAATTTCGACCTGCATTCCACGAATAACGCGTGTTATTTTTTCCCGTAAGGCTTCAATAGCGTTCAGATTGTCCACATAGACTAACGACTTGACATAACCCCACAAGAAATAATCGAGAGGCGTTAAATCGCAAGATCTTGGAGTCCAACTCACAGGACCAAATCGAGAGATAAGCTGCTCACCAAATTCATCTCTTAATATATCCATTGTTTCACGAGCAGTGTGACATGTTGCACCGTCCTGATGTAACCACATGTCAAATAAGTTCAACTCAACCAATTGGGGCAAAAAAGAGTCGCGTATCACGGTTCGATATCGTTCGCCGTTGACAGTAACGTTTCATCCACGGTCGTCTTTGAAGAAAAATGGAGCGATGATGCCACCAGCCCATAAACCATACCAGACTGTCGTTTCTTTGGGATGCATCGGTAATTTATTTGTGGCATGTGGCTGTTCATTACTCCAGATGCGAGAGTTTTGTTTGTGTGCGTATCCGTTCAGCAAGAAATGAGCCTCATCGCTAAACACCATTTTTTGATAAAACAGCGGATTTTCATTGAGATTTTGTAAGGTCCATTCACCAAAAATTAGAAATTGTGGTAGGCCATTCGGCTTAAATTCTTCCGTGAGTTGAATTTTATAGGCTTTCGAACCAAAATCGATGTGTAAAATTTTCCTCGCGGTTGAGTAACACACAAGGAACGTTCTCAATCGCTGAGAACGGCTACGAATTGACATTTCACGATAGTCATTAACACTGGTCGCTACGGCTGCAATATTTTCTTCGGTATGCACTCTACGCATACGAGTTAATGGTTTTATGTCCAACAAAGAAAATTTGGTGCAAAATTTGGAGATAACCGCACGAATTGCTGATTCAGCAGGCCGATTATGATGACCATAAAATGGTCGTATCAACCGATGCACATTTGTCACAGAGCACGAATTTTTATAATAAATTTCAACGATTTCCAATGGTTGCTCGTTTGTTAGTCTTTGCATGATGAAATGGCAGAGTATACTCGTATTGTGCACTTTTCGCTTTGGCAGATGACGTTTGGACGCCATTACAAGCCAGTGCTGCCAACCTGAAATTTTGAATCTTAAAAAGTCACCCTACTCGTATATTATAATGAAATAAAAATTCCATCTAAATCATAGTTTTATGTGTGTTTTATTTAACTTTACTTTTGAAAATGAAAAATGAATATTTTCAATCCCCGGTTACGATCTGGGAAAATATTAGGCTGCGTCCAATATAGAACTTGATGGTCTACGGCAGTTGTCGTGATCACCAGGCAGCCATACTGCCGGGTATCGCTCTATCGCCTTAAAAAGTGATGAAACGCTATACTGGGTACTTTAGAGGATTATTTTTGAGTGCTAAATTTTTGTCGTATCAAATCATTCATTCCTTTGGATGAACGTATAATTAAAGGAAAATTACCGATTTAAATGACTAATAATCAGCCATATATTGTGGGAAGGTCAACAATCAACAACGAAGCATTTTGTCAAAGATATTTTTTCACCCTATACTTAGATTAGAGGTTAAAAAATCTAAAATTTGGCAGTTTTCGAGAGGGACATTTTCTGAAAAGAATGTGAAGCCATCTCACGGGACTTCACATGTCTCATAAACAAGCAGAGATTTCCATCTTTCCAGCAAACAACAGAAAATATATTGCACTTTTCACCAGAGTCGAAAGTACAATAAACTACATTAAGCTTCTTTCAAGTGACACTTAATTTATCACACATTTTACTCTGAGCGTATTTTACTGTTTGTCGTCTCTTCACACACCGGGGAGAAGAAAAAAAATAAATAAACTAACATTAATGGTGGTGAGCCTACATTTGTTTCTGCTGTTTTGATTTTTTTCTATAACCATTTCGCTCAAGATCTGGAGAACGTACGAAAAAAAAAAACACATTAACAGAAAAACAAAAATCTCTATGGAAAGAAAAAAAAAAAAATCAACCAGCAACAACAACACTAACACCAATCACAACGCCAAAGAAGAAGGAACAAAAAAATTAAAGCAACTTAACAAGATAAACATAACAACAGAAATACTGTGATGAAAAATGCCTTCATAAAAATCTCCGTATAGACGACGTGCGTGTGTACATCCGAGTACATCCATCTATCCAACCTCAGTCACATATAAGCTCCCGTAGCAAAGGATTCAATGCCGTTCTGTTGTGTGAACGTAGTCAGATCTCGGAATAATGAGAAACGTTTTCATTAAGTATTGGTTATTATGTTACTGTTAGGGGGTTAAACAGATTAATAATGATGTGTTACTGGACTATTTAGTTTGATCCGTCGACCGCTGCTGACACTGTGTGCATGCATCCATTCCCCTTCCCCATCAATGTGCTTGCTCTCGTGTGTTTGTGTGTGTGTGTGTGTGGGTTTATAATTTTAAGTCAAGTCTCAATAGGTTGTTAAATAAATATTTGTATCCATGATGAAAATAAAGAAATTTCGAATCTCTAATAGGAATTTATGAGAAATAAATTTAATATGAAAACAAAAGATTTAAGAAACGAACGTGTTCGTTTTAAAAGATAGAATGAGAGGTTGAATTTTAACACAGTATTTATAAAAGTTATTGAGATTCGTAGAGATTTTCTTATTTATAAAGATTCTAGTAGAACAAAAACAGCTTGTTGTTGTTTTGTTGTTGGATGGCTCTAATTCAGAAACTTTCCAAATATGGAAAAACAATGAATGAGATTTTTTATGTACACTCTGAGAAACAAAACTTAAAGATAAATTACGAATTATTTTTCGTTTAACTATTGACGACTAAACATCGTGAGAGTCGATGTGAGTTTTCAATACTTCTTTTCCTTACACAAAGGAATTTATTCTATAAACAAAAAAAGAAAAAACTGTATAGAGTAATTTTATCAGAACGCTTTCATCGATATTTGCCAACAAGACCGTCTGTTGCATTAAATTTACATAATTTTGGCTTTAACTCCTAGAAAATATGCTTTATTCAAACTTTCAAATATTAAGGGACTATAAAGTTTTTTCGTGTTACACCAATTTCTAATAAGTAGGTTCTTATAACATGTTATTAAACATAATTTAAATTGTTCATGTATTGGCAACCAAATGACTGATGTGAGTGGGATTCCGCACTCATAATCCTTAATAGCTGACCTTTGATTCATCAAGTGAATTTTTTTCTATATGCCGACACGGTATGCACTGCAATGCTACAATTTTAAAATGGTGGGAAAACATCTTCAATAGCCGTATAACACCCAACTCTTTGCCTGAAATTGAATCTGGATTGAATTGTCAATAACACGACTATTTGCCCAATCTTTCCTATGTGTAATCGGTTTCAATTTAATTTAGTATTATTAAAATTTTATAAAGGTAGTTTCAAAGTGTCATCACAACCCTCACGTTTCATAGCTCTTGTTTTTTCTTGGTTTTTTTAACAAATCTCATATAAAGGGTGTTCCAACAAGAACGCAGGATTTAAATGACTGATGCAGCAATTGAATTGTTTCTCTGGCTGTATGACATGTGGCGTCGTCTTGTTGAACCAATAACAAATGTTCAAATGTCAAACAATGACACTTCGAATAGCGCCAAATGCTATTATCCTGTGAGAGGCTTGTGTTTTCCATACGCAGTACTGTTAAAAGGCAGGAGAAAAATTTTCAAGAAGTTTTATGGAGCATAACTTGGTGAAATACTGTGGAAATAATAACTTGTGCGGGATGTTTGTTTCATCAATGGGAATCCTGACTTTGGTTTTAACTTAAGTCCGGGCTTCGTATTGACGGGATTCGTATTGGTTCTTTCAACGAATTTCTGCACAAAAGAGGTCTGGCTGACAGTAGTTCTTGTGACTGTGGGCATCAGACATAGGGTTGGAAGCATGTT
This sequence comes from Philornis downsi, assembly GCA_019455685.1. NCBI lineage: Eukaryota > Metazoa > Arthropoda > Insecta > Diptera > Muscidae > Philornis > Philornis downsi. The sequence goes on from JAHXMU010000829.1 coordinate 1,487,230, forward strand.
TTATACGACTGTCTTCTGTATGATGATATTAGGAATTTGGACGCATTAGGGGTTGTAAGGGTTGAAGATAATTAGGAAGTGACGGACATGTTATCTTCAAGAAATAGGCTGGCTGAAAGATGTCACTTTGCAGGCAGATTGTTTGCATGGCGACTGGGCAGGAGATTGCTGTATGTGTTGGGTGTTAGGGGTTCTGTTGTGAAGATGCACTGCCGTGTGTATTGTACAATGTATGATACATGTGGATGTGTATTGTAGCAGCATCCCTCTTCTCTTCTCCCCTCTTCTTTTCTTTTCTCTTCATTTCTTTTCTTCTCCTCTATCTTCTATTTTCAGTATGCGCTAGAATAGCACAAGGGCATGTAACTGCAACCTATTGCAACTGCATGTCTGTGTTTCATGCAAGCATATACGATGGACAACCAGTTCTATGCGAGGTATGATGTAGCGAAACTGGAGTAGTTTTTGTCTGCGAAACCCTGACCAGAGGGTTCTTATTTTCTGGTAGCGCTGGAGATCAGAGGCTCCAAGAACTATTTATTTTGGCCTGATCGTGATGTAGGACCGCTTGTGGGAGCATCATGCTGGCTGTGGTTGCCCGAACATGTGTTTTCAGTGATCTTGTGTTGCTTCAGGGTCTCCTTAAGGTAATGCGGAAACACTGTTCTTCGTCGATTTGAGGTGTCTCTATATAAGCCTCATTCCTACCCGGGAGGAAGTTCACTTCATATCAGTGACTTCAAAGGTACTTTGGCTGAGAGAGGAATCGAGCTCTGAGGAAATTTTCCAAAAGGGAATATTCTCCTTATCTCAAAGGTGCTTCGACTAATCCTTCCGGGATTAGTTTGAGTTCCCCAAAGGAGTGTTGGCTGTTGCAAATATGTTCAAAAACAGTCCCATGTGTGATGGCACACCGTGAGTAAGGCTGTTAAAGCGAGACCCACGTAAAATTAGACAATTGTTGTTGTAGAAATAATACCATCCTTTTGATTAAAAAATAGATATTTTTTCGAAATTCATACTGTCAGATGAAAAAATGGAAGAATAAAACGGGATACAAATGGTACCATCGAGTGCTGCCAAAGGTGAATGCTGATATCACCAAAATTAAAACGTGTACGAGAATATCTTCTACTTCGATGGAAGTATTAAAGAAATGGGATGTTTTTGAATTCGTGTTTCCAAAATAATGAAAAAGGCGACAATGGTACCACTTACTATCTACAGAAAATATTAAGCATAGGAATATATTCACATATCGGCATTTGCGCGTTATAGAAAGAGATATATGGAAATTTTTAGGAAAAAAGAGGACAAACTTGGAGCCATCACAAACAACAAACGACTAAAGCTGTAATTTTGTAATTAGAAGTATAGATACCAATTAGCTAATGCTAGTTGACCAAAAGGGACTCTTCGGAAACGATAAAATTGATTACTAGCCAGTTTACATTATCGAGGACAAGATCATGAAACATAACAAGAACACTCTTTTGGTATTTCCAAATAAATATAGGGAGTCCGTCGGAAAAGCATACAACTTTTTTTTGTTTATAATTTTTGATTAAATGAAAGAAAAAAAGTGTTAATTGATAAATATTTTATTTAATGTCAGCAATTATGTATGGAATACAACATCAGATAATTGCCCGCCTCTGTTAGCTTCACAAATGCGAGCCCTTTTGAGCACATTTTTCATTGTATTCTCACACAGTTCACGCGGTATTTCATTAATTTCATCACGAATATTTGGTTTGAGTTGCTCAAGCGTTTCTGGCGTTTCTTTTCAAATATCCCCACAAAAAGAAGTCCAGAGCAGTCAAATCAGGCGACCGTGGAGGCCAATCAACATCACCATTTCTTGAAATAACTTGTTGTGGAAAGATGTCTCGCACTAATTCCATTGTAATCGTGGATGTAGGCGATGTGGCACCATATTGTTGATACCACATGTTAGTCAAGCCCAAAGCATGCAGTTGTGGCGTTAAAAACTTTTCAATCATAGCACGATGTCGCTCCCCATTGACAGTTACTGTTACGCCGTTTTCAGTTTCAAAGAAGTATAGGTAAGGTCCAATGATTCCTTCTGACCAACCAGACTGTCATTTTTAATGTATGCAAAGGTAACTGATGAATAATTTGAGGATTTTCCATTGCCCAGAACCGACTATTCTGTTTATTCACATATCCATTCAAATAAAAATGTGCCTCGTCACTCATTATGATTTTTTCATGAAAATAGGGGTTGTCATGGGCGAGCTGCAACATCCTACTGGCATATGTACGGCGGCGTAAATGGTCTTGTGGAAGATCTTGTGTCAACTGAATCTTAAATGGTAACAAATGCAAATCCTTATGCAAAATTGTGGCCAAAGTTGTTCTTTGAAGATCAAGCTCCTGAGCACGTCGTCGAATTGAGGTTGATGGTTTATTTTAAACACTTTCTTGAGCAGCAGTAATGTTTTCAGCCAATCTTGCAGTACGTTGTGGTCCATGCTTGGCCCTATCAGATACAGACCCTCTTTCTTCGAAATCATTCACTACACGATAAATAGTGCATCTTGTTGGCACGTTATTTCTTCAAAAAAATTCGCGTAATCTTCTCATCGTCATAGTAATCGATAAAATATTTTAGCGATTAAAATACGTTGGTTTATCGAATATTTTCTCATCATAAATTTACTACGTCTCTACTTTACGACTGTTAAATATGAACTGTCAAGACTAATGTTTACCAAAATGACGGCAAAACAAAGTAGTATACCTTCCCGACGAACTCCCTGTGCTAGTCAAATGAATGTCAAAGTGAAATGGAGCAAACAAGGTTGCGGCCATGAGTTAGTGAGGCAATAATCAGCTATTTTTGAACTTAATAAAGCAGACGTATTGTTTTGTTTCATTTTTAATTAAATTTTTCATATATTCAAATCAAGTGCGGCCATTAAGCATCGACGATGGCGGTCAAAGATTTCGGAACGCCGATGTTATTGAAAATAATTGCTTGTACTAACTATGGTGGGGCCGAATTTTCACTTTCAAGATCATTAAATAGACGTTACTACCGCCTTATTCGTACAGAGATTAATTTTATTTATAAGTACTCGTATATAAGCATTATGAGTATCTAAAGAAAATCAAATACCGACAATTATTTCATTCTCTCTAAAATGCCTACGCATTTCTGCATTCTGACATCCGCCCAATGGAATAATGTAATTGATTGGAATTTAAAATTGTACTAACATTTGAAAATTGTACTAACATTCATTTTGCCCCTACTACAACATTGTTTATTGCTTTATCAAATCATTTTAATGCTGACTGCAATGATGAAGATTTAGAAATAAGCCGCCAAACATCTGCAGTATTTAATGGAAAAGTATTTAATTGCGTCTAATGTGAGCTAGTTTTTATCAAGTACTCCACCATTCGACAAGTTGCAATTAATCCCCACTTTTGCCCAAAGCAAAAACAAAAGACCAAAGTAACAAAGTTGCTGTATTAAGTTTATTAGCAAACAAACAAAAACAAAATTAATGCCAATTGTTCATATCCATATGTGCGCAGGGATGTGATTGTATTTGTGCAAATTGCCATGAAAGTATGCAAATGTGTATGTGTGTGTGCAGTAATTTAATCGTCAAAAAGTGAGTGAACAAGAAGCGTACTGTAGAAATACTATTGTTACAGTAATGGATGTCAAATAGATCAATTTTCAATAAGACGAAAGGCAGCACAACGACACCATCTCCGGGCACTGCAGATGATGATGTGAGTACGTAATTTACTTTATTCAACCGAAGGAATGAAGGTATATATCATTTGATACGGTCTAAAATGTAACACCCAGCAGTAAGCGTCTAAAGTAACAAGTATCTTTTGATCAAATGCGTTCCATGGCTTTTTAAGTCGATTGAGAGATGTCCGTTTGTTTGGCCGGTAAACACGAAGGCGGTCGCAAATCTTTACTAATCTAGGAAAAATTTGACACAGTCTAATATTTTGCCATATCGTAGCTGGTTACGGGGTTTCCCTTTCCACATTCGTAGATTGGAGTAACTTAAATTTAACCTAGCCAAAACTTGGCACAGCCTAATATTGGGTGATGCACGAATCGTGCTTTAAACTCAAAGTCAATTTAAAGATGTTGATGGAATTTTTTTATCCAGAACTGCGCCGAAGACGTATCAGCAATTGGCTCCAGCAAGATGAACCAATGGGTTGAGGCGGAGTTCCAACAAAACTTCCCAAACAAATTAATATTCAGAAAGTGGACTTTCTGCTGGCCTGCAAGGTCACCTGACCTGACTTGTCAGGGGTTATGTCAAGCAAGAGGTGTACAAATCGAAACCAAGGAATTAAACTGAATTGAAGCATTCCATTAAAGCAATAATTGAGGCGATCCCGCAATAAATAATTTTGTGATCAGGTGTCGCATAAGCGTGAATTAGTATGGAGGTCATTTACCGTCTACCATCTTCGAAATCAATTAGTTATATAAATTTCTTATTGTAGCACAAATAGAGCGCCACCCTGTATTTTGCCAGATCGAAGCCGGTTACAGTTTTTTCTCCTGCAACTCCGCATTCACAGGCTGTAGTAATCTCGTTTACTGTTTATAATGTTTGGCCGAATTTGAAAATGTTGACCTAACTAATTGCGCCCCCTTCTTCACCCATACAAATGGCTTATTTAGCCCATATACTCTCCCTATTCTCCTTATATACGCTCCTACTGGTAATTTTCATACAAAATGACCTATTTTCCGAAATTCTGCCTTCCCCCTGTAGTTTCTAATTGATAGTTTTTCGATATATCGATTTAAAATTCTCTGTAAGCGCTGAGAAAAACTGAACTAGTAGCTGCATCCGTTCTAATACCCCCAAAAAATTGTTAATTTAATCCATATGTTCTTAGCTTCACATCTTTCTAATAGTTGTAATGAAGTCATTCAAATTTGGCATACGCTATGTGTTTGGTGAGGTAAGTTCTGGAAGTGAAAATGGAAAACATTGTGGGAGTCCTTTTGGTATCTCCCATACAAGTTGACCGATTGTGGAAATTTAATTTTTCCCCTCTAATTCCTAATTCGTAGGCAGCAGTTACTTGCATTTTTTGTAATTATATTGCATTTTGCGTAAAATTTAAAGGTAACACGCCCTGTTTGATAACTCCTATGTGAATTAAATAATTTTGCCCACAATTTCCTAGATTCATATATTTTATTCAATTACAATAATTCAACATAATTTGGTACACATTTAGCACAATTAATTCTGCGAAAGAAGTGACAGAATATTGTCTAAAGAATCCAACGGTTCACCACATCCATTTTAGCACTCCTGAAGATTTATAATGTGAGTACAATGGATAACCTAACTGAAATATCTATATCGATTTAAATTGATAACACAGGGTGTCCGTCGGGAAAGTATACTGCTTCGTTTTACCACCATTTTGATAAACATTAGTCTCGACAGTTCATATTTGGCAGTCGTGAAGTATATGGAAAAATATTCGATAAACCAACGTGTTTTAATCATTAAAACATTTTATCAAAATCAATCATCACACAACAAGACGCACTATTTATCGTGTAGTGAATGATTTCGAAGAAAAGAGTCTGTAGCTGGCCAAGCATGGACCACAACGTACTGCAAAATCGTCCATTTGCGAAAAACCTTTCCGACATTGTGTTTTTTTTTGCAAACGGTTACTTATTTTAATGCTTTTGAAAGTTTTAGAAATGATTGCACGATGAGGCAAAAAAAAAACATGTATACTTTACTAAATCTTCTGCTATAATTGCTCGGTTATTAGAGTTCAAAAATTTTAATTTTCACTTATATTTTATTATTTTTATATATAAAGACCAAAAACTAAAAACATCCAGAAATATGAAAATTTGTTTCGAAATTTTTTGCTAAAAATATACAGGTTTTATTCCATTCATTTATAGCTTTTTTAAAGATCAGGCCTCACTAATGGTGTTAGCGGAAATATTGTTCCTTTTATGTAGGCATCCCATAGTCTAAGTAGTCCAAAGTTGGATAAAATAGTAAAACATTTTATTTTTGATTAACACAATCTTAACTATTCTGCCTATTTAATTTCTTGTTAATCTGTAAATACAGTCCTGCATAATTAATAGATAAATTCGGAAAAATTTTAAGTTCTTATACTGAGAGTGATTGAGAAATTATTTGTGAACAACATATTTTCCTCAGGCTAAGAAGTGTGTCGAAAAGTTATTTGTGCTGCACAAATGTTCGTTAGACAATACATCGAGGTCACCGCCCTGGAGGTAATAAATGGTGGTTGTATCGTTGCTCGAACCCATGATCATATGCGTGATAGTTGCGTATTTTAGCTATCATAGCCGGTTACACGCCATTCAAGTAAAAAGAAAAAAGTATGGTTTATATTTCACACCAAGCTTATTTTATTGAATTATAAATTTTACATGTCCCCGTTAGAAATTTTTTTATAAGATGCTGAATTCCCTGCAATTTGACGTATATTTTTTATAATTTTGTTTTTTTCAGATGTTTTTAGGAACACATATTTAATAATTGTGCGATACTCCTTATTTTCTCTCCATTATAAAATCATATACGAGAATATGGTTCATTTCCAGTGAGGCTGCGTCAAGGCCGGTTGGACATTATTTTGAAACCAAGCACAAAATTATCAAGCTGCATGGCATTTGGGTGAACAAAGATTAACCGCAACAAATGGCTGATGATTTACAGCCATCTATCGATCTTTATATACAAAGTTGTTAATGGAAATCTTTTCCCTACCAAATTCTCGCCCATTAGATATGCTTGATCCATATGCTATTAATTAATTTTGGAATTAGCGAATTGCTAGCACTATCACCTACTGGTTTCTTTTCTGATTTGCTTCAGAATTGAACCTGTTAACAACCAGCGGTTAGAAAAGGCTTCGGATGGGCTCAAGATGAATACCTCCCCTGGGTGTGACGGAATTGCAACGAGATTGTTGTTGGTTAGGAAATTACTAATGTCACAGACACATATGTACATTTTCAATAATCTCATGGATGAGTCAACACATTCTGATATGATAAAACAAATGGCAGTCCCTGAAAAAATTCTGATCTAATTGGTGATTGACTTGAGAAAATTGTCTTTGATCAAATAACGAATTATTTGGAAAATAAATTAGTCTAGTTTGAACGGTAGCATGAGTTTAAAAAGGCTCTGGAGTGGAAGACGCAGTGACGCAATGTCTATGTCATCAATAGTACGAGGTGTATTAAAAAAATAAGGTAAATTTTAATTTTTTCAAAAAATATTTGTTTATTCATCAATTTCTATTTTATCTCCTTCCCCCTCAGATATAATACACTTGTGCCAGCGTTTTTTTCAATCCTCGAAGCAGTTCTGATTCGACTTTTATCTCCTCGTGAGTCTCTTCAATCTTGCGAACAGGAAAAAGTCACAGGGGGCCAAATTTGGTGAATACAGTGGCTGAGGCATGACAATGGTGTAGTTTTTGGCCAAATAATCTCTCACAATTGTTTTTCGTATTGCTTCACGCAAACGACGCATAACTTCAAGGTAATACTTCTTATTTACCGTACGATCTTGTGGTAAGAATTCCTGATGTCACTACGCCATAGTAATCGAAGAAAACAGTGGGCAAAACCTTGACATTTGATCGAACTTGGAGTGCTTTTTTTTGGTCTTGGCTCTCCTGGACTCTTCCATTGGAACGATTGGACTATGGTTTCGATGTCATAACCATATACCCATAATTCGTCACCAGTTATGATCTTTTTAAGAAAATCTAGATCATCGTTGACGTCATTCAACAATTCCTGAGCAATGCTCATGCGACGTTGTTTTTGGTCAAAGTTCAGCAGTTTTGGAACGAATTTCGCTGCCACACGTTTCATGCCCAAAATTTTCGAAAAGATTGCATGGCTTGAGTCAACCGATATGCCGACATTCTCAGCAACTTCTCTAATTGTGATTCGACGATTTTCTGTAACAATTTTCTTCACTTTCTCAACATTTTCATCGGTTGTTGATGTGCTGAGGCGTCCAGAGCGAGCGTCGTTATTCACATCTGCTCGACCTTCTGAAAAGCTTGTACCACTTGTAAACATTTTTTTGACTAAGAGTACTTTCACTTTATGCTACTGTTAACATTTCAAGTGTTTTTGAGCACTTATTTCCATTTTTTACACCAAATTTGATGCAACTTCTTTGATCCATTTTTTCCGATAGCAGAAAATCGTCGAACATGCAAAACACTTGTCTTGTTTATGCCTCTCACAAACAAACTAAACATGCTGTATGGACAAAACCGTCAACACATCTTCGAGGCGAGTGTACCAACATAAAAAAAATCGAAAGTTGAATGTACGTAGTCCACGAAGTTTGAAAATTCACCTTATTTTCTGAACTCATCTCATATATGTAGTAGCTTAGATGAAGGGCGCAAAGGAGAGGCTGAAGTCAAGAAGCAAGAAGTGAAGATCATAGCAATTGCCACCGAACAAGGATCGTAAAATGCTTTGCTTTTCAATATAATGCTAGTATTTAAAACCATTAAAGGAACAGGATTCTATGCCATTACCTTCGGTAAACACAAAGCAACTTACCAGACAAAAAATTGTTTGTTTACAGATACCCACTTAACATATACAATTTGCTAGTCCTACAAATGTAACCGTTTACCCTTAAACTGAAGAAAATTATTTTCATTGCCTTCTTTTAAGAAAGAATTAAACTAAAATTATATTAAATTATGAAATATTCATTTCAGGATGTGAAAATAGTTTTGCTAATTGAGAGTAATAATTCATTTAATTTATAATTATACGAAAAAAATCCCCTAAACAATGCGGTTTGGCGCTGAGGCAAAAACAAAAATTAATTAATACAGGGTTATCCATTTAGTGGTTTCAAAACCGCCGTTCTAGCAAGGCTGTCAGCTGTTAAATATCTAAAGTGTAAATTATATAGTGAAAGTTTTGCCATTTGCATATATGTGTCGTTTAAGAATCGAAAAACGCGTAAAAATAGTTAAAACCTACTACAAAAGTTTTGACTCAAACGTGGGCACTTCTCGTGCGTTACGGGGTAATTATGGTCATAATAATCAAACCACTGTGTAAGGAATTGGCAAGATTATAAAGAAATCTGAAGAGACTGGAAGCGTTACAGATGTAAACAGGCCTGTGCATATTTGCAATGTACGCACTGTCGAAAATATCGCTTCTGTTAGTGAAAGTGTGCGCTGTGGCTGTACGATAACCGACCTCTTTTTGCCTACAATTGAAGATTATGAACTGGACGATATGTGGTTTCAACAAAACGGTGCCACGAGCCACACAGACGGCCAATTTTGGCTTTATTGCATGAGAAGTTTCTAAAAGCGTAATTTCATGTTTTGGTGATGTCAATTGGCCACCAAAATCATGCGATTTGATGCCGTTAGACTTTGTTTGTCGGACTAAGTGAAAGACCGTGTTTATGAGGATAATTCCCAAACGTTGAAGTATTTGAAAACCAATATTCAATAAGTTATCGCCGAGATGCTGCCCAAAATTTGTGAAAAATTGGTCGAAAACTGCCTCAAGAGGATTCACTGCTACAACCAGTCCCAAGGCGGTCATTTAAATGACATTGTATTTCGTACATGATGGCAAGGTCCAAACATTATAATGAAATAAAATCATAGATTTATGTGTAGCTTTATTTTTGAAATCGAAAAATTGATAACCCAGTATAAGCATACATTTAAAAATAACATTAAAAGAAGCATATATATCAATTTTGTGATATTGGTTTAATGTGTTACAAATTGCCGTTTGTATTTAATGTAAAATATAAATAGTAAATATAAATTGAAATCTTGATTAAGAATATATCATTGCAACTAACTATCATTGACGGATGAAAAGTAAAATAATCTGTTCTTGATAGTAATACACAATTTTCCCCTACTGGTAATTGAGGTTCGCCAGGAACTAAAGCAAAACAATTTAGTTTTTCTACCACTCGCAGTCACTCCATTCCATTGCATTATTATTGATTTCCTAGGATCGTACGTAAGGAGCGTACATATTACATTTCCCCAATTCCCAAACAACAATTATTACGATTTGTTGTAGTTTTTATTTTCCTTCAAATTGCGTGTGATTAAGCTAAGCAAAATTGTGAGAGCCACACATTCTGAAAGCTTAAGAGAGAACGAAATCATTGTGGTTTCCTTAACATTGAGGATTTGCCTCATTCAGTTGAGCTCTTTTTCAGCAGGAACTAGAGAGTGATAATGAGAGTGAGTCCGAACAACCCACGTGAGAGAGTGTAATTTTTTTGTTTAGCCATTTTGATGCTGCCTTTTTTTGAATTCTTTTAATAAGACTCTGTGAAGAATGAAAACAACAACATCATTAAAAAGTGTACGTATGAACAACAACACTTTTAGCTATGAAATGAAGATAATATGAAAAAAGTGGAGAATGAATATTTAGCGGATGATAAAAAGCGACTGACATGATCTCTACACTGTCGTGGTGGTAGCGATCCAAATTTAATCTTCCATTTTTTACGTATACTCTGTCAAAAAGCATTAGTCGAACGCATACCATTTTTTCTCAGATTGGTTCTTAATTATGATGCCAAGCTTATGTGGGAACTGTTAACCAGTGTATTTGAAAAAGCTGTGTAGATCAGCTGACGTCTGCAGTCCGTGCCTATTTTTGCAACCCATCAAAAATATTTTCAAAATACTGCAAATGCTGATTGAGCGCGAATATTTTCCCATCACATAGAAGTTATTTTGAAGAACTTCCCTGGAAGCCAAAACAATGCTAATAATATTGAACTTTTCTGGTGTAACGAATATAATTTATTACATGTTTACCTTAAAATCATAATTTTATTATTATATTTCAGAAGTACTGAAAAGTTAGCGAAAAGAACAGCATCCTTCTTCTGAGGGAAGAGGGAGGTTAAATTCACTTCCAGATTCCAATAAGTGCTCTTCTTTGGATGCTCTCTTTTTTGTTGGAAATTAATGAAAATATTGAACAAAGAATTGTTGACAAATTTTGTGCTGCAAATGAAATTTCCTATCCCGACGCATAGCAAATGTAGCAAAGGGCTTATTGTAATTCAGCACCATCAGTATTCCATGCAAATGGGTGATATAAAGCCTTAAAGGGGAATAGAAAAGTTGCCATAGGCGTGCCTTACGTTATGTATTGACAATTTTGACTGAACATGATACTGAAAAGATGGAGGATGTTGTACACGAAAATCGGTGCTGCAGCTTGAAAGAGACAGCCAAACGCTATGTCAATGGGGTTTCTGTGAACCACTGTAATTCTGAACCCATTTTCATGGATCGCATTAAAACTACCAAACAAAAAACTCCAAATCATTTGAAAGGAATACCATTTCCACCTCTTTGAAAAAAGCAGTATGTGCATATTTATCACTTCCAAAGATGCATATTTCAGTTCTTAGTTATTTGAAATGCATCAAAATGAAAACAATTTATTTGGGTTTGACTTCCCCATACGTACTTCTGTCTACAATATTGTAAATATTTGCAATAATAAAATCATTTTTTTTGAAGTTTCATAACTTTGTTGGATAGAAGCTAAAGAGAACGTAAACTACTATAATGTGGTTTGTAAGGAAAATTTCTATAGAAATGTTTCAAGGTTGTCTTACCTAAAAATACATATTTTTATAAAAAAGTTTTTATAGAATCATGTTCAAATGAACAAATTTAATTCAATAAAAGTCCAGAACCAAAAAAAAAAAAATTTATTTGGTTTAATGAAAAAGTGCAACAAAAGTATCAAAATAATTTCCATGAAAATGTGGGAAAGACGTAACATAAAAAAAGACTTCATCCTATGACAAATCTATGTTCAATCCATTAGTTATTACATTTTAACCATTTTGTATCAAAAATTGTGGTGAATTTCTGTATTAGTGGATGCACTTTTTTGCAAGGTAATGATGAAACATTCGTATGATTTGTCCTCTTCTGAAAACTGAAATTACCAATCCGGTATACGTTTTAAGTCGATTGAATTTGTAAAATAAAAATCGGAGAGAGAGCTGCAAAACTTTTATAAGAGGTGTTTTAAAGAATGAAAAAACGCTGGAATTTTTATCTCCTTTTTAGTGGAGTTTATTCTGAAATCTAGCAAATAAACTTTAATTAATAAAACTTAAATTCGTATTTTTTTCACGCACGTTTATGGAAGTTCAATTTCGTTTCGGGTTTGATATTGTAAATTTGTTTAAAGTACTTTGAAAATTTGTCTCTGATTGATATTCAAAACAACAACTCACTTTATATATTTATTCTTTTCATAGAAATCTACATTGGTTCTGTTGCTCTATCGAAACACCATGAAACAGATATTTTGATCCTAGAACCTAAAACGAAAATATAGTTATGGGCAGTTATGTTTCTTAGTCTGAATCAGAACTGAAAAAGGCATGATGCCAAACTGCAAAAGATAAAAAAGTGCCAAATATTGAATTTTCTGAATTTACGATAACAGATTATCTGAACTTTTTACAGCTACTTAGTTTATTATTTTATTTATTATTTTTTTAAATTGAAAACTTTCAAATGAAATACAAACAAAGGTATAATAAACTGAGTCAGTATTAAAAATAAATAAATAAATAATTAAATTATTTTTAATTTTGCTTCTGATGTAAGAATAAAAATCAAAATTGTTTGAAATTTCGTCTTGGATATACAAACAAAACAAAACAGAAACAAAATTAAATTCAATTTTTCTCGAGGTTGGCAGAATCATAATAAAAACATTGTGTATTTCTGATTTATATTCAAGAAGCTGACACAAATCAAAATCATTTCCTAATTTAATTTCGTTTCCGTGACGTAACCTTGTTTCATTTAAATAATTTTTGTTACATTCATGACAGATTATATACAGGGTGATTTTTTAAGATGTAAGTTTTTCAGGTTGACAGCATTGGTTGGTAATGGCGTCTAAACGTCATCTGTCAAAGTGAAAAGTGCACACTATACTTTGCCATTTCATCATGGAATGACGAATGATCTACTACAATGTCTAATTTTTGGTGAATGGCCCTTACAAAAGCTCAATGAGAATACGCTGTTTTATCGAAAAATTGTGTTCAGCGATGAGCCTCTTTACTTGCTGAACGGATACAAGCAAAACTGTCGCATCTGGAGTAATGAACAGCCACATGTCATACATGAATTTCCGATGCATCCCGAAAAACCGACAGTCTGGTGTGGTTTATGGGCTGGTGGCGTCATCGGTCCATTTTTCTTCAAAGGCGACCGTGGAAGAAATGTTACCGTCAACGGCGAATGGTATCAAGCCATGATACGCAATTGTTTTTGCCTCAATTGGCTGAGCTGAACTTGGTTGACATGTGGTTTCATCAGGACGGTGCAACATGCCACACTGCTCGTGAATCAATGGATATGTTGACTGATGAATTTATTGAGTAGCTTATCTCCCGATTTGGCCCTGTAAGTTAGCCACCAAAATCTTGCGATTTAATGCCTCTTGATTATTTCTTGTGGGGTTATGTCAAGCCGTTAGTCTATGTGGACAAGCCGGACACTATTGAAGCATTACAGGATAACATAACACGCGTTATTCGTGGAATACAGATTGAAATGCTCGAAAAAGTGACGAAAAATTGGACCTTCCGAGTGGACATTTTGAGACGGAGACGCGAACAACATTTACATGAAATTATCTTTAAAAATTACATGGCAAATACCAATTTATCGATTTCACCCTATATGAAATTCGATGTTAAATCAATACTGAAGTCGCGATTTTACAAATGTCTTTATCTAACGCCTTTAAAAAAATGTTGGTGGATTGTAATTTAAACTTTGAATTAGGTAAATAGTAGTGGTGTCGTTATACTGATGGTGAAAATAGTACTTAATCAAAGATGGAAAAATTATATAAATATAAACTTAAAAAATTATCTTGTTAATGTTAAAAGGTTGCAGAAAAATTTGAGCGAAAATCTTATCTTCAAATATTTGAGTGTTAACAAATAGTCTACATATAAAATAAAACTTTGTTTAATATTTAACATGTTTTAAATTTCAGCTGATTAATGCAATTTGAAAAAATATGCAATATCTGGAATGCTGGGTTATCTGATCAGATAATTTTTCTCGATTTTTGTAAATTGTTAAATCAATCACTTTTAATTTTTGGGTTAAGATTTAACGATTATATGAAGTGTGAAAAGTTTGGCAGTATTTAATGTATTTACAAAGAATGTATGAATCTAAAAGTGTATGGGATAAGTAGGTAGTTTGTATAAGAGACACCAGAAAAACTGCGATCGAACGCCTAAGAAGCTCTAAATACTGAAATAGCACAGAATTTTCCCTATGAAACCTCTCGACAGACACGTGGCCGCGATTAGGTTACTTTTTAATGCATTTTACATCAGTTTGCTTAATGCATGTACGGTGGATTGGTTATTTCTCCATTAATTCCCCCTTTTCATGCTGCCAATGTACGCAAATTTTCCTTGAGATTTTAGATATCTGCAAAAAATGAGCGAAAGGCTTTGATGATTTAGTGTCAACTTTTATAATGAAAATAGCTATACAATCCTTGCAGATGTGTGAAAGTGATATAATATCTTTAGTGGCTGACAATTCATATTTTCTCATGAATTTCACAATATGTCATTAAATTCTAACAAATTGAACAATTAAAATAATTACAAATTATTGCATAAAAGTAGCATTTTTTTCAATATTTATTATAAAATCTTTTTATGATTAAATAAATATCAATTATATCAGATTTGCATATTAAGTATATAATTGTCCCTAATCCGAACAAGTTAGTTAATAATTCTGTAATAAATCTGTATTTTTATAGGCAAAAATGAAAGACTTAAGCAACAAACTTGCTGGGCTTATTTCAATTACACTGGTCCACCCAGTTCATATGCATACAAATTGCTTGCGTGGGGGGGATTGAAAATGATTGTTCTATGTGACTGTGGTATTCGTATCATGTGTGGTATTCGTAGCATAAAACTTAAGTTATGGTATTTTATGTACGTAAATGTTGTCAACTTTAAATTAGTTTGTAATACATTTATAAGTTAACATTAATTGTATTAACATTAATATTATTATTAGGACAGTTTAATATCCAAAAAAACGGAAGTTAAAAATGGGGTTTCCTTAAATTCACGATAATTTTCAATTTTGTTAATGATGAAATTCATTATTATTGCTCTAACATGACCAAGTTTTTACTAAAACTCTTTAAATATTGATAATATGATATTACGTAATATTGTATAATTTAGGAATGCCCTACCAATGTTCGGAAAAGTGGAAGTTAAAATATGGGGATTCTGGAATTCTCGATAATTTTGAATTTTATATAATATTATAAATGATGGAACTCAAAAGTATTGCTCTGATATGACCAAGTTTTTACTTAAACTCCTTATTTTAGAAAGTAATTGCAAGTCAGCGCAAATTTATCAAATATTAAAGATTTCAATTACATAGTTTTGAACAATTTTAAAATGTCATAGCAAAAAACCCCTAGAAAATGACTGAAAATTTTCACAAAACAAATTGTAGGTCTTTCAAGTTAAATCTAAAGTTTGTAGATTATGGAGATTTAGAAACTTGCGTAGCATATTTTATTATTAATGTTTCAAAAGCAGTATTTGAAGTAATTCCAAGAGATAAAAATAGAAAAATTGCGAACTGTCTTGTGAATGCCAAGGAAGTAATTAAGTTGCGGAATTGTCATAAAAAACTAAACATCTGTATCATACCTTCCTAGAGAGTAGTGTAGAACTGATTTGAAACTGGCCTATTGATATTCACAACCAAGTGATTTAGAATAAGAATGTCAACGGGTACGTATTGGGCTGACAGAAAAGTAATTTTAAGTTTTTCACACCCATGATGCTTTTGTTATTTTCGGAATGCTTTAACTCAGCTGACTATATTGTAAAAGGTGATTTTTTAATAGTAGTTCTTTTAAAAATCGAATAAAACTCCCAAATTGGCATCATATATTAAAATTTTTTATTGGAATCGATAAATTGGTCTTTGCCATTTAATTTTTAAGGATAATTTCAAGTAAATGCTGTCCGCGGCTCCGTCTCAAAATGCCCATTCGGAGGGTCACATTTTTTGTATTCCACGAATAACGCGTGTTATGTTATTCTATAAGGCTTCAATAGTGTTCGGCATGTCCACATAGACTAACGACTTGACATAACCCCGCGAGAAATAATCAAGAGGCGTTAAATCGCAAGATCTTGTGGGCCAACTCACAGGGCCAAATCAAGAGATAAGCTGCTTACCATATTCATCCCTTAACATATCCATTGTCTCACGAGCATGGTGGCCTGATGAAAACACATGTCAACCTAGTTCAACTTAACCAATTAGACAAAACAAAAAAAAAAAAACAACAAAATCGCGTATTATGGCCCGATATCATTCGCCGTTTACGGTAACGTTTCTTCCATGGTCGTCTTTGAAGAAAAATGAACCGATGATGCCACCAGCCCATAAATCACCCAGACTGTCATTTCTTCGGGATGCATCGGTAATTCATGTATAGCATGTAGCTGTTCATCACTCCAGATGCGACAGTTTTGCTTGTTTACGTATCCGTTCAGCAAGAAATGAGCCTCATCGCTAAACACAATTTTTCGATAAAACAGCGGATTCTCATTGAGCTTTTGTAAGGGCCATTCATCAAAAATTAGACCTTTTGGTAGGTCATTCGGTTTCAATTCTTGCGTGAGTTGAATTTTATAGGCTTTCAAGCTCAAATCGACGTGTAAAATTTTCCTTGCGGTTGGTTAGCACATGCCCAATCGCTGAGAACGGCAACGAATTGACATTCCACGATCATCATTAACACTGGTCGCTACGGCTGCAATATTTTCTTCGGTACGCACTCTACGCATGCGAGTCGATGATTTTATGTCCTACAAAGTAACTTTGGTTCGAAATTTGGAGATAACCGCACGAATTGCTGATTCAGCAGTATGATTATGACGACCATAAAATGGTCGTATCAAACGATGCACATTTGTCACGGAGCACGAATTTTGATAATAAATTTCATCGTTGCTCGTTTGTTAGTCTTTCCATGATGAAGTGGCAGAGTATACTCGTACTGTACGCTTTCCACTTTGACAGATGACATTTGGACGCCATTACCAACCAGTGCTGCCAACCTGAAAACTTAAATATTAAAAAATCATCCTGCATGTTATACTTTATAAGTGTGATATTTCAAACTTCATAGGATGATATGCCATCCACAACATTCTTTGAATAGTTTTGAGAATATGGAGGCACAAAAAGTGATGCTACATTCTTTTTGTGCTGATCTGTCACATTCGGATTTTCACTTATTCCGGAGTCTGCCAAATTTTTTGAATGGAAAATCCTTTAAAACAGATGAGAACCTCAAAATCAAGTAGCTCCAGTATTTTATTGCGAAGCATTTGCCATTCTTCTGATCTGAGAACAAAATAACATTTATATTGTAGATAAAAATGAATTTAAAAAATTTGAAATTAATTTCAAGCGAAACGATCAAAATTACTTTCTTTCCAAGACCATTTCTGTAATATGTTGAGATTTTTCAATAAAATTAATATATGCTTTCTTGTTATAGAATTAAATATCCAGATGTGATGAAAGATACCAAAACGGCTGAGTTCTGAAGAAGATGTAGACAGATGGTCAATATATATAAGAGTAGGTCGTGCCCAGAAATTTGTGTGCCAAATTTTATTTGTTTAGGTGTTATTTGTTGAGGATCGTCTACCGTGTATTAAAAGAGAAAACTAAAGACTTAAGAGACGAACTTGCACAATTAGTTACTTTGTAAGGTTCACCTTTATAGCTCATCGAATTAGTAATCTGTAATATGTTGGCTAATAGCACTTAACAATTTTTTGACATAGTTATTTTTTTTATCTCCTAGTCATCTTTTTACTGCAACTACTCTGTTCAAGATATAAATAGTTAAATCATCATGTTAACTATACGAGTGCATACTTCAATTCCGTCATTTTAGCTGCAAAATCATTAGTTGCTGCCATAGATCTGCGTAATCTACATTTGATGCTGTAGGGCGCATAAGCAAACAGCAGAAGAGAAGAATTGAGTGCGATGACGATCAGCTACTATGTCGAGGATGGAGCAAACGTTTTGCTTATGATCATCGTCATACCACAACGAGCGGTCGGTCGATCGGTGGTGATCATATTAATTTGAAACCAGTTTTGTTGTTGGAGTTCTTTTTACAAAAGAATTCCTTGAGTTTTGTTTTGCCTTTTTGTTGTTGTTGTTGTTGCTGTTGTTATTATTGCTGTTGTTTAGTAATGGTGTTGTTTTTATTGTTTTGATTTTATTTTTATTTTATGTCTCTGTATATTCGCTTTTTCCCATTTGCCCCCCTCCGCCACTGTTCATGCCTCCCCAAAAGCGACGAATCGTTTTTTCTTTTTGTATTTCCTTCCTTACACACGTTCCTTTATGTCATCCGTTGGTTTGTTTGTGCGCTTGCGCAAAATGAGCAAATGAAAGATGAGGAGGATTCCACTTTTGCTCTGGCTTCGTTATGAAATCGTTACGTTTCATTTCGTTGTTGTTTTTGTCATTTTATAGCCGGGCCTCTACTATTATTATGAACGTGACTAAGAGAGGGAACAGATGATGAGGCCGAAGCAGAGGGTAGAAAAATCATAGAAAAACATTTAATATGTTTAGTTGGTCGTTGCTGTTGCTGTTGCCGGTGCCGCTGCTCCATCTAAATTAACGTGTTCAACACACTTTGAGCATTTCTTGGCCTTATTGACAGCGGCGAACGTTAGAGTTCGCACAACTGAGCGAGCGTCCACACCATCGATAGGCCTGTTGATAGTTTTTAATTTTGTGGTGGAACAGAATGGAGCATTTTGTCATTGTTGGTTCGTTCTTCTGCCTGTGGTAGCAGAGTATTCTGCGCAATCGTAACATAAACATTCTCTGGGGAGTAATAAATTATGTGTGTTGTCCTCTCTCACACGAATTGTTGTTGTCGTTGTTTTTGTTTCTCGTCTTTTTGTTTTGGTTTTTTATATTCGTCGTTTTTTGTTGCTTCTACCTCTTCAAATCAATAACAATTTCGACTATTTATTACTATGACTAAACGTAGCAAATAATAGTAAAAAAAGAGAATTAATGAACCGAAATGTGAAATCAAAAGGGATAAAATACGAATAAGAAAGGGCAAACACAAGTGAAACACAGAGGAGAGGAGAGAGAGAGAGAGAGCAATAGAATATAATAGAATAGAATTTAATTGGGATATTAAGTTCTTACAGCAAGGATATGTTGTTTTAATACTGGAAGTTGCCACACCTCCAATGTTAAGTGAATCTGGCAACTTGACGTAGCAATAAAATAAACATGCTATTGCAACTTAAAGCTAAGTATTATGTTTTTTCATGGGGAAAAAAATCCGCGAGACATTCTTTCCTAGTGAAAAAATTTCGCAGCATTGCCAGTTTTTTTTTGTATTGGTTTTCTACACTGAAATAGGAACTACTTATGTTTTCCATCATAATATGTTTGAGAACATATTTGCGAAATTGGAGAATCGCGTCTTTTGTTATTACTATTTCTTTTCGCAAGATTAAAAATGTACGAGAACGGTCCCAAAACTAGCCGATCTGACGTATAGATGGTGCTAGTAGTTTAAAAAAAAAAATATTTTGGTGAAAAGTGGCAACATTATAAAATATAAGTTTTAAGTTTTAAGGCGCCACGTTGTTTACTATTTTTACTTGAGTAAACGATCTCAATGAAATTGTAAACATGGAAGATATTCGTTAAAGTAAAAGTCGAGCTATATTCTACACTGGGGGAGTCTGCTTTTTCATTTACGACTGCAAAATATTGGATAGCAGAGTTTAAACGAGGCATTATGAGCTGCCAAGACGAACGCCGCACAGTGAGATTCTAAGTGCAAAAAGTCTATTTTTCGGCTGTAAAATATTAAAAATGTAATGATGCCATTTTGTACGGAATATTTTAGTTAAGAGAAAATCATCATTGCTTTTTTGAAAAAAATAATTTTTTATCGCAAAATAATTACTTAAAAATGCTTGGGAGAAGTAAAGCGCAAAACGACTAAGATTTTAATGCAACTTGAGGGCCTGTATATGCATATTTGTTGTTCGTTTAACTATTTTATGTCATGATGTTCTAAAAATATGGTATTTTGTGATTCTTAAAGAAAAAAAAGACAACTAGATAGAATAAATAGTTTCGAAACTGTTCTCAGTTTTCCTTGTATGAAAAAAAGGTTAGCTCCGGCGACCTCCAGGCTCTGACTGGAATAAAATGAAGGAAGGGAGTATATTATTGCGATTTATAGAAAAAAATCCTTATAATATTTTATACTGCTGAACAAAGTTATAAATTTTATGAGAAAAGTCACAGGAAATTACGCTATAAATTAAGCAAAGAAATAAAGACAAAACACGTATATGGTGCATAATATAGGCGATGGGCGTGGCCGATTTGGATGAAACTTTCCAAATTTTTTGTTTCCGTAGTACAGATGATCCCTGCCAAGTTACAAAAATTTCTACCCAACAGAAAAAAAAAATTATACGAAAATTTCATTTTGAGTTGTATGGGCGGTGGCCGGTGGGCGTGGCCGATTTAGATGGAACTTTCCAAAAAATTTGTTTTCGTAGTACAGATGATCCATGCCAAGTTACAAGAATTTCTACCTAACAGAAAAAAATGTATACGAAAATTTCATTTTTAGTTGTATGGGCGGCGGCCGATGGGCGTGGTCGATTTGGATGAAACTTTATATTTTTGCTACTCTATGTCATAAAACGCTCTATGCCGAATTTCAAGACTCTACGACAACTCCTTATATTTATTGCACAAAAATGTATGAAGCAATCCCACTGTGCGCCGTGGTGGTCGACCAATTGAGGTGTTCACGCCAGACTACGATCAAGAAAATCCACAAAGTGGTATTGAATGATCGTCGGCGGAAGGTATGTGAGCTAACTAAAATGAAAGGATTTGCAAAAAGTGCTATACATCGTATATTGATGGAAGATTTGAAGAGGAGAAAACTATGTGCAAGATGGGTACCGCGCTTGCCCTTAATAGAGCAAAAATAGCGCCGTTAAGATGTTCCAGAAAAGTGTTTGGCGATGCTTCATCGCAATAAAACTAAATATCTACGTCGATTTATAACCATGAATGAGACATGGGACCACCACTTCACATCTGGGACAAAGTAATAGTCAAAACAGTGAACTGGAATAGGAGAATAGTGTCCAAAGAAAGCGAAAGCGATTACATTTGCAGGCAAGGCCATGGCGTCTGGTTTTTATGATGCGCATGGAAAAAAGTTCACATTTAGTGAAATAGAAACTGTTGTTTCATAAGACAATGTCCCAGTTCACACATCCAATATTCGAATTTCCAAAATTAATTAATTAAAATTCGAATTGCTTCATCACACGCCTTATTCGCCGGATTTAGCTTCCTCGGACTATTTTCTAATTTGAATTTTTTGTGTCTTCTTTGTTAATATCATTGTGGTAGACCAACAAAAAAAGGATTGGGGTTGCAACTTAACTATATTTTCCTCGACATAAACATAGTACTGTCGGGAGGAAAAATTAAACTTGAAATTGCAACTCGCGAAAAGTCAGCATAGTACCAGCCTTAAGGTCAAGAAAGAAACCTGAAACTACATTAGCAATAAAACTGTTCTAGACCAGATATCTGACAATCAATCTACTTTTGATACCAGAAAATTGCTTTAATCATGTATAAAAACACACCTTTTTAGTTAGGATTAATCTACTTTTTATGGCCTCCTCAAGGGAGGTGTTATGAGCTAAATCTATATATTATGGATGATTTTGATACGCCTACTTAACTGCTGATGGGTCGTCTTGATTATGTAGATTTCAGGTGTCACAGATTGGCTTATAGCGACTGACGGTAAATTTGGAAATTTATCATTTTTAACTTTTTTTAAAGGCGAAACCGATCTAATAAGAAAAAAAATATTGCCCATACAATTTCAACATTTTTTCAACATCGTTGGTTAAAGTAAACGGTATTTGGCAGATACTAGAAAGGTTGATGCCAAATTACATACTTTTTATGGACCCTCATAGGTTTAGGAATAGCCTTTATAAAATGGTAAAAAATACAAATTTTATTTTAAAAAGGAAGGAATAAGATATTTTGACACATCCATCATCGTAAACGATGCTATGGAGTGCAACTTTGAGGATACATAAGACTCGATACGGCTGACCTTTTCCAATCAATACAGCTTCATGTTCGTGCATTTCGTCTTTCTAAAGTTGGTTTTAACATTCGATGATAGGACAATTTAAAAATATGCAGACAAAATGTCTGAATTTTACTGTCAGACTTTTGGATTTCCGAAATTCGAAATTTTTTTAGAGAGGTATTAAAAAAAGTGTTCGTGGTTAAGAAAAAAAGTGTAATGAGAAATCTATTAGAGTTTTGTAATTCATAAGCTATGTGGATATAAAATTGCAAGAGTTTCGATTTGCTATGTGCCTTCTTCTTGACCATCCACTTTGTTTTAGGCTCTGAAACCTTATCTTTCCAATGGCGTATTTTGCCTATTTAGCGAACACAACGCGTCCAAGAATATCGTTGCATTTGTGATATACGTTGGTAATGACATACAGATGATGCAACATATAGTTCATATTACACTGAAACTTCCGATTAACGACGATGGTTTTTGTCGACAACATTAGAATTCCTTATTGCCAAGATTCTGCGTATAAGGAGTGTACTAGTAAAAGTTAGCTTTACCATAATGTACATATTTGATATATCGCAAAATTGTATACAATAAATAATTAGCCCTATGACATGTGATTTTAATTTTCATAAGTATTAACGAAAATGAAAAAGAAATTTGTGAAACGTTATCCGCGAAGTTACGGATTTCGGCTTTGTCAGAGTAGTTTTTTGAGATTGCAGATCGGTTATATTCGTGTAGAACTGGCAGCACTGTTTGGTAATGGCGTCCAAACGTCATCTGTCAAAGTGAAAAGTGTACAGTATACTCTGCTATTTCATCGTGGAATGACGAATAACCCACCACAACGTCTAATTTTTGGTGAATGGACCTTACAAAAGCTCAATGAAAATCCCTGTTTTATCGAAAAATTGTGTTCAGCAATGAGGCCCATTTCTTGCTGAACGGTTACGTAAACAAGCAAAACTATCGCATCTGGAGTGATGAACAGCTCCATGCCATACATGAATTACTGATGCATCCCGAAAAAACGACAGTCTGGTGAGGTTTATGGACTGGTGGCATCATCGGTCCATTTTTCTTCAACGACGACCGTGGAAGAAACGTTACCGTCAACGGCGAATGACATCAAGCCTTGATACGCAATTTTTTTGCCCCAATTGGCTGAGTTGAACTTTTTAACATGTGATTTCATCAGGACGATGCAACATGCCACACTCCTCGTGAAACAATGGATATGTTGAGGGATGAATTTGGTAAACAGCTTATCTCTCGATTTGGCCCTGTGAGTTGGCCCTCAAAATCTTACGATTTAACGCCTCTTGATTATTTCTTGTGGGGTTATGTCAAGTCGTTAGTCTATGTGGACAAGCCGAACACTATTGAAGCCTTACAGGATAACATAACACGCGTTATTCGTGGAATACAGGCCGAAATGCTCAAAAAGTGACGAAAAATTTGACCTTCTGAATGGACACTTTGAGACGGAGCCGCGGAGAAGATTTATATGAAATTATCTTTAAAAAGGAAATGGCAAAAACCAATTTATCGATTCCAACAAACAATTTTAATATATGATGCAAATTTAAGTGTTTTATTCGATCTTTAAAAAAACTACGATTAAAAAATCACCCTTATGCAAGATTTTATAAGCCATGTTTTTGCAACTTCATTAATCAATTCTTTATGATAATGTTTACAAATTCACATATTTGGCCGTCGCATCATGTAATGAATTGTGTCAGTATGATCTTTTGCTATCATCATCGAAGGTTTCACTTTTGTTAGTATCATTATGTAAAAGCTTTCAAATTCGTGAAGGCAATAATCTGAACTAGTGCTCAAAGGGGAGCTATCGGAGATAGCATTTTAGTCGACAAAGAAAAAATCTACATGATATTTTCGGGTTTGAAAACAGCTACTGAGCTATCGATTTGCTAGCTCCAAATCTAAGCTGACAAAGTTAGATCAAGGCGAATTAAATATGTTTTCGCATTTCCCATAATGCGTCCTTAAGGATGTTCTATCGCTTACAAATATATTTCACGTATTATTAATTATTTTGTAATAATACATATTAATAAGAGTCAATTTTCGGTTTTGATTTCAGAAATTAGCATGAAGAAACCCATATAATTACGATTTTAAATTGTTTTAAAATAGAACTTTTGGCTATCCCATAATTGATAACTTATGGGTAGCAAATATAAAATTGTTTAAACGATGCAAATAAAAATTGCAAATATACGGAGGCGAAATCCTTCAAACCTCTATTAGGCAGTTAGTATATGACATGTGGACTGAACAGCTGATAATTAAGATCGCTAAAACGCATAGAAAGTACGCCTCTGTGACATTTGGCTAATATTAAAAAAGCTGTTAAGAATTTACTGATTTATCTATGCCCTTTTCGCCAAACTGCATGCTATTATTAGCCACAAAAGATGACACAAATTATTAAAGCATCTTATAATAGTTTGTTCTAAGATTTGAAATTGTTACAAACTCATACTCAAATCTCTGCCCAATACTCGTATATTCAGCAAAAAAAGTGTCAGCAAATTACCGATTTAGAAAGCCCTCTTTAGGGTGTTACCTAAAATTTGTTTGTGCCTAAGTTAGCACAGCTTTCTTTTATGGTATGGTGTTTGAAGCCGATCTGTTATCTAGTATATACACGTATATGGCGCTTAGTGTCGAACATAAATTTCGTTTCAAATTTTATACTGCAAATTGAATTTCGTGTGCCAAGTCGTTGAAAAAGTTACAGAAGGATTACTGCGAATCAATCTTATTAGACACAAGTGCATATGAGCGGAGCAGTGTATTCAAAAGCAGCCGCTCTGAAATGAAGTTGACATCGATAAAGTGAAGGAAATAGTGTCTGAAAGTGATGATATTGAGAGAATCAATATCATGAATTCTCTATATTATGAATCAATTCATATCACTTCACACGATAGTTTGGGTACGAAACTCATTCTCGGTCTACTAACTCTGAAAGATCAAATTTTTTTCTAAAAACACAATTGTTGAAGACATGCTTGCATAAGAGAGCTCTGTCCAATCGCGAGTCGTGCGAGATGTCTTGTGCGAATGTCCCTTATAAGCAGATATAAGGGACCTCCAGGAATTGGCGATAACTAGGTCAGGTGATGACTGGATAGTCAGCAACATGCTCTCTAACCAGGGCGTTTTGGCCAGAGCATTTGCTCGGCATAGGGCTACGACGTAGTTGTATAAAGTGGGTCTGTTGACCTTTTCAACGCGGTCTGACCTGGGGGTTGAGCGACTGCGAGACCGTTCGGATCATGCTGACCTCACAATTTTGTTCAACTTGATAGGCGACAGCTGCTGATCGTGTAGAGGGACACTAGTTGCTGGACCGCAAGGGGTTGAAACTGGGTTAGCTGCAGAGTTTGACCAGAGGCTTTGTCTGGTACAGGGGGTGATAGGGATACACACGGACAGCTCTGGTTCGAGCCCTGTCTCCTGTGTCTTTTTGATTTCTCGGAGGCTACGAAGAGGCATGGGTTTTTCCTACGTCTATATTTCATGCTTACTGTTCACCGTCGCCAAAGGAAATTGGTTTAGAGTTCTGCCCGTCCCTCATCGGTAATGATACTGCATCCTTGCAGTGTAAAGGGTGACGCATAAGTAACGTTAACGGTGACTATATTGAATACGTTCTTGGGCATCATTTGGTTTTAACACATGAACCAATTGCATCTTATATGGCAAAAGATGTAACATATGTAAAATTCTTTGCAAAGACTACCTAGACATCTTCAATTGCCGAGAACGTCGCTTGGTGGAAATTTCGTGGTTTTCCTCAATACATGCTTGCACTCGAACAATGGTCACTTCATTTCGAACTGCACGAGGTCTTCCAGGACGTGAAAGATCGCACACAGCCCCTGGTTGCCCAAAACGCTGAACCAATCGGTAAATTGTTGGAGCGCTAAGAGCATTTCGAACATGAAAGGAATTTCGATATGATCTGAATAATCGTTAGTTCTTTGTTCTGTGCTGAACTTTTCCATCATAAATTTCCCAGGTATTATTTAGTTAATTCCGTAAAGAGACGAAAAGAAAGATTTAAACAGAAAATGTATTCACTTATCAAATCTTAGCGTTACTTATGCGTCACCCTACAGTATCGACCGTTCCATCTACCTGGGGTCTCCACATCTGCCGGTATGTAAAAATGTCCAGTCTGTACTCTTCAGCCACAAGGCGACCAATTCCGTGAAGTAGGGTGTATAAATCACAATTTGGTAGTAGTTTTAGCTCTTGTTTTTGCTGCGCAGCTCCAACCGGTAGCGTGGGAATCAGGAGGCTCCAGGACATTTGGTGTAAGACCTCTAGTGGGAGCATCACCCGGGTTGTGGCTGATACCAAAATCGTTGGTGGAGGCTTTGTGCTGGTATGTGGAGTTGCTGAAAGAAAGGACTGATAATTGCGGTAGTATATAAAATTGTCAGCCCCTATTCCTAGATAGTCCAAGTTTAACTTGGCTATGCTAGGAGGCCGTTGGCAATAGCATAAGGAATATTAGCTTGTCTGAGCAAATTCGGCGAAAAGTGCTAGATGTGTGGAAAGAAAATACATCGATTTTGCATCACGTTAATGTATCATCTCATGAAGCTTTCATTGTAAAGGAATTTCTCGCTAAAACTTTAACAAGTATTATCGAAGACCAACACTTTTGCCTTCATAAGTGAGATTACCACTTCGAGGCTTCGGTTTTCAGTCGTTAGAAGACATAAATTCGCGGCGAGAGCTGGAGTCTTTTGAGCAAAATATGCTAAAAAAATGTTTTGATGATTGATTTACTTGTTGGCATAAGTGTATTATTCCGGAAGAGGCCTAGTTAGGATATAATAAAATTGAATGAGTTATAAAAACATTTTGCTGTATTGATCAATTCCAGGTATTTTTTAACAGAACGTATAATTTAGGTAATTTTGGGGGGAAAACGTATTTATAATTAAGACCGTGGCAAGACATGGCATATTTTTCTTAAGTGGCGGTCACCTTTATATTCTTTCTATATTGATGTTTGAAATTATCAACAGAAATCTTTAAATGAGTGTAAAAATGGGAACGCATGCAAGCTCACTGAATGTGTCTCTAAAATATTATTAGTTCAGACGGGTGTCTTCACAGAATGTTTCTTTAAAAAATTGTTCTTGAACATAGAGTTTTCATGATTTGTTTTAGATTTTCTTAATGTTTAACATGATGTACAAGTTTAATTTTTTTTTCCTGTTTGTGATGACATCAATTTTTGTATGCCAGTTATAATGAAGTATTAAAACATATAGTTTTGAAATTTGTAATTTTCTATTTTTCCGGTCGTGGCCAAATTTTACCTTTCTATATTCGAATTCAGTGTAACCCACAAATATTCCAAAAATTCTGTTTAGTTTTTCACAGTTTTACCTTTTTCTTCACATTCTAAACGTTGCCTTCATTTTGCCTTTGGGTCCCACTCAGAGAGCGGATCCCATGTTGCATGTAGAGTTGGCTGTAATAGTTGTAGACTCGCTTGTTATTGTTTGAGAGTAACATCAGCAACAGCAATGGCAATAACAACAACAACAACAATATTGTCATTGAGATTGTTGTTGTTAACGTTTATTCTGTTTTTTTTTCTTGTAGTTTCATTCGTAGCCAAAAGAACAAGAAAATGAAAAACGAATGTTGCATGCAACAAGTGAAAAAACATTACACACATTAAATGAGCTCAGTCAAAGCAACAAACACACACTCACACAAACAAGTAGAGGCTTAGTGAACAGTAACCACCACCAACACCACTGCTACCATTACCAGGACCCAGCACAACAACAACAACAACAACAACAGCAATAGCAACATTTGCAGGAGCAAGAACACTAGCAACAACAATAACAACATGGCTTGAAGCTGTAGCAACAACAAGCAAACAGCAACAACAAACATACGGGCCAACAAGAAAATGTATGTTGGGTATGTAGAGTTCAAAATGTAACATGTACATGAGTATACCCAGTGATAACAGGTCTTCGATTTTCCATAACACTCTATGGCCCTAGAAATAATAACAATCAGGCGGAGAGGAACACGCGGTGCGACTGCTAAAGAGAAAGAGAGGCTTAGACTGGGAATGCAAGAGATCACATTTAAATGGCTTATATTGTATCGATGAGAATTGTTACAGTCAGAGAGAGTTGACATCCAAAGTGGGAAGAGTTTGTTTTTTTTTGTTTGGAAAAACTTATTGAGTATGGTTAAGATAGATTTTTGGCTGAGATCAATAACATCGACACATGTCTGGGAAGTGCTTCAACTGCGGTGTCGGCGAGATGTTGATTTGTTTGTTTTGGAATATAAATGATTAAAAGTACGGTTTAAAGACAGCTTACTAAATAAATGTGATTATAAATATGAGACTAACAATGCCGAGTTAGAAAACTAAATATTTTAGCCGGCTTGAATCTAATGATTATGCTACAGATATTTTGATTCTACAACCTGAACTTCTTACTTCACTTCTTAGTCCTGTGGGTAAATGGGTGTTTCCTAGGATGCTTTGTATCGTTTACCCCTAAAACGCAAAGCCTCTCTATCCGATCCTGTAATTAAGCGGGCAAAGTAGTGTGGCCTTGTGCCAGGCGCCCTAGGAACAGGTGAATAATGTCTTGGGGTCCACCTATAATATGACATCAAACTGACCTTTGGAACTCGTTTTTCGAAAACCAAGTAAAGGGGAGATGTCATAGTTTAACAAGACAATTACACACCCGGGCATTGAAAATCTATGCCGTAGATAATGGAGTAGCTTGTCTGCGAAACCCAGACCAGAGGGTTCTTCTCTTCTGGTAGCACGGGTGACCAGGGGCCGAAAGAACATTGTTCTTGCCTGGTCAATGGTGTTGGACCCCTTGTGGGAGCATCGTGCTGGCTGTGGTTACCCTAACATGCGTTTTCAGTGCTTTTGCGTTGCTGAAGGAAGGCAGAAGCTTGGAAAACACTGTTCATTTCTATTAAGGTGTTCCTAGATTACCTCACTCCTAACCGGGATGCAGCTCACTTCATACCAAGTGATTGCAAAGGCACTTTGGCCGAAAGAGGGAGCTGACCCTGAGGAAGTTTTTCCAAGGGGACCTACTTCTAACCTCAAAGATAGTTCGACTAATCCTTTGAGGAATAGTTTGGGTACCCCAATAGGGGCGCTGGCTGCCGCAAGAAGAAAAGAATTATAACCAAGAAAAGAATTATAGAAAACAGCACCATGTGTGATGGCACACCATGAGTAAGGCCTCATGGCGAGACTCATGTAAATAAACACAGTTGATTTATTCACTTCTTATTCCGATTTCGAACTGAAACCATGGGTAGTTCCGTCTCTCTGCAGAGGAAAAGGACTTGCGCCAAAATGCGAAAGATAGAAATTGTTGAAATAATTAATTTTCAGAATTTTTGATATCAGGTTATCAGAAATATTTACACCTACTTAAAAATGTTATCTATCTTCAGAACAGAAAATTTTCAAATGAAATATGAACAAAACGTTGCATAAACTGAATCAAATTTCGTTTAGCGTGTAAGAGTTGAAATTAATTTTTTTTTAACTTCGTTTTGCTTGTATGAAGTGGGAACAAAATTCTATGCAATTTTGATTAGTTGTCGATATTAAAATACAAACTTTATACATTTTTGGTTTGTATCTCGGAAACTGTACTATTGAGTAGTATCGTTAGCAAATAGATCGATGCCTTCTCATATGTAATAATTATCAAGGATGTTTTATAAATGAAAAAAATGGTAAAAATCATCTTCTTCATCTTCGTCTCAATTTGGGCACTGTAACATTACGTTTGGTTCATCCCACTGCACCAATACAATAAGGGACATCCCTTACAAATTGTATATAAATTAAGGTGGATCTTTTCCGTATTTGGCTTTTGGCATCCAACATTGATTTGAATTGATTAAAATATAATGAATATATTATAAAATTACTGGAAAAGGTCAAATTTTTAACAGATGTTTTTTCATGCATAAGCTTTCGCCATATTACTGCGTAGCAGATTTGGTTCATAATCACATATGTGGGTGTGCCAAAATTGGTCGTGGAATTTGAAGCTAAATTTGTATTATATATTAATATTATTATTATTCCCACGCCTCTATCCCCCCCAGATACCGCGTGAGCTGGGGTCCATTTATAGCTGAACATGACGGTGGACTCGGCCACAAGTCACTTCAGCACTGTTGTATCCATTATTAATATTTATAATTTTTTTTTTTGTTTACTCCTTTGTCACACTTCACCATTATCCACATTCCACACATTAACCCAGGAATGTTCTCATTAT
Source organism: Philornis downsi (assembly GCA_019455685.1). NCBI lineage: Eukaryota > Metazoa > Arthropoda > Insecta > Diptera > Muscidae > Philornis > Philornis downsi. Next base: position 1,517,986 of record JAHXMU010000829.1, read on the forward strand.
TCTGCACGTATCAAGAACTACCGATTTACACATATTGTGCAAGTGCTCACATAGTGCCAACTCATTCACATGCTGAGACACGGAAATCACCACTATTCCAGTGCTTGAGATCACTATCGGTATAATCTCCACCCGTCGGAGATGCTCCCGTTGTTTAATCTCAAACGCCAGATCCGTATATTTGGAAATTTTCTCCGCAATTCTACGATTAACATTTTCGGAAAGTGGCACTGTGACATCAACAAGATACCCCACCTTTCCGCGCTTGTCTATCCAAACAATATCCGGTCTATTGGCGATAACAGTCCTATCTGTTGAAATTGTACGATCCCAGTACAATTTATATTCCGTACTCAGCAGAACCTCCTCAGGGTGATATATATAATGAGGAACCCTTTCCTCCACAAAACCACTTCTAATTGCAAGAATTTGATGAATTACTCTTGCCACATTGTTATGCCGCCTTAGATATGCATTATTATTATTATTATTATTATTATTATTATTACTATTATTATTATTCCCACGCCTCTTTTCCCCCCAGATACTGCGCGAGCTGGGGTTCATTTACAGCTGAACATGGCGGTGGTCCCGGCCACAAGTCACTTCAGCACTGTTTTTTTCTCACTCTCACACGATCATCCCAAAAACATTCCCATTTCCACACATCCTCACATTCTCATTTCGTGAATTTCACCACACAATCCCAAATCATTTATATGTTGGGTCGCTGAGTTAGTGCTGAACTCATTCCGATACTAGGGATTCCGGTATTAGTGAGATGTTCCATTTGCCTTATTTCGAGAGCCAGGTCAGCATATTTGGATATTTTTTCTGCTACTGTTCGACTGATGTTCTCCGAAAGAGGTATTGTAACATCTATCACATATCCAACTCCAACTCTTTCGCATTTATCTACCCAGACAATTCGGAATACTTGTCCTGTCAGTCAACATAGTACGATCCTAGTATAATTTGTAATAATGATTTATGAGTACTTCCACAGGCTGATACATGTAACAAGGAAATTTTTCCTCCAGGAATTGGCTCCTGATTGCACGCATTTGATGGATTATCTCCGTCACGTTATTGTGGCGCCTGAGATATGCTGTACTAGCCATTGTAGAGCATCCATTAATGACATGGTTTGTAGTCTCTGCGTCTTGACCACATAGTCTGCATCTGCTGTCAATGTCTTCATGCAGGAAGACTCTTCTATAATGTCTGGTATGCATTATTCCATCCTGTATTGCCATTAGAAACGCTTCTGTTTCCGAGAACAGTTGGCCATATTAAAAACATATTGTTGATGCATCTCTATCCACATCATCTAATTCCAATTGATGTGAAAATCTACCATGTATGGCCTTATGCTTCCATTGCTTAATAATATAGGCATCACTTAGTGATGAAAGTTTCAGTGGTGTGTGGTTCTCGTCCAGATTTATCAATATCAAGTACCAGCAAATCTCCGTTGCACTTGAGGAATAGAATTCCCTGAATCTGAATTACGAATCTGATTGTAATGTTGATTTTTTTACACTCACTACTCCCTGTCCGTCCAACTTTCGTGGCAACATTACCCTTTCAACAGCAGCCTGCGGATGGTGCTGCCTAAATTTCGTCAGTGTTGTTCTTATTTTCCTCTGTGCAGAATCCAATTTCGTGTCACACCACATTATGGCATACGTATTAATTGCCCTAATCATATTCTCCGCATTCAATTTAGTCCAGCATAGCCTTTTTATTCTGGCTTCTTTATTCTGGAATCTGAAGCTAAATTTTGCCACTAGACAATACTATGTTTTTTTCACAGAAAACATATTCTTAAGTGGCAACGGCAACTTCTTCTTTGTTGATTTTCAACACTGCAAACTTAAAAATTAAATTATAATGCGCAACTTTACAATTTTAAAAATTTATTATCAAACATATTGAACTTGGTTGACATGTGGTTTCATCAGGACGGTGCAATATGCCACACTGCTCGTGAAACAATGGATATGTTGAGGAATGAATTTGGTGAGCAGCTTATCTCTCGATTTGGCCCTGTGAGTTGGCCCCCAAGATCTTGCGATTTAACGCCTCTTGATTATTTCTCGTGGGGTTATGTCAAGTCGTGGGTCTATGTGGACAAGCCGAACACTATTGAAGCCTTACAGGATAACATAAAACGCGTTATTCGTGTAATACAAGCCGAAATGCTCAAAACGTGGCGAAAAATTGGACGTTCCGAGTGCGGACAACATTTACATGAAATTATTTTTAAAAATTAAATGGCAAAAACTAATTTATCAATTCCAATAAAAAATTTTAATATGTGATGCAAATTTGAGTGTTTTATCCGATTTAAAAAAAAAAAACTATGATTAAATAATCACCCTGTACATGCTACCTATGTACCTATTGTGTGCTACTTAATAGTTATTGAAGGATAATTTAACAATTGTTAGTTCTGAAAAGCAGTACACTTGATGGATGAAGTCTATTATTGGTTAAGGCGTAGCCTAAAAAAATTTAAATCAAATTACTTAAATCAGATTTAAGCGTAAGAAGGTTTGGGGCGCCAATTAGTCGTCAAAGGGATTTGCTATGACTTGAGGCTGTGAGCTGATTATAGCTGAAGACGATTTGGTAAAATAAAAGCCTGCACGGAGATTGAAATCTGAGCGTACATGAGGCCTGCGTTTAGAAACCAATTGTAGGCATTATAGAGACTGATTGGCTGCCATATTATTAACTAATATTCTTTTTAAAGTTATACAATAAAAATTATTATCTTCTTATCTTCGACGTATACAAAAATTTAGTAATACTACAAAAGAAGTACTCCAGTATTATTTAAAAAATTTTATATCATGAGGAAGGCTGTTATTTTTGTTTCGTTGTTTAGTTAAATCGATTTGGCATCTTACTACTTACTATCAGATTTGCTTGTCTTGAGTTTGTACCGGTTATTTGCATATGCCTGCTGAAAGACATTACAAAGTCAGATTTTTGACAGATTTCAACATTGCTTACATAGATTGCGAACGGATAGTACAATCTTAGCTTTAGTTTTGTAAAAATCCAACAATGGCAGGCTGAATTCGATCATTAAGTGAAGTCGAAGTAAATTATGGAAACGTTGACATACAAAAGGTAAGCCGACTGCTCCATTTAAATAAATGCATTATCATACATCACTCATTTTTGTGTAAAAGATTGCACTTAATGAGTTTAACAATAATTTATTGACCAAGCAGAATTCAGATGATATGGGCGCATCGTATTCAATTCGATTTTGAAAAAGGACTCTTCACGCTAGTACCAAAGATTGTATAGATATCAGCAGGTAAATTAAGCTTCTCATTGAATTCAGTAGTAGTTGATAAAGATTTTGAATAATAGCGGCCAAAGAATATCAAGATTTCACTTTTAAGCGAACTCACTTATACGTACTGCGAAAATTTTTTAAAAAAAAGCTTCATTAAACGCAACAAAAGGTTTTTACTCCAATATTATTTTCTATAAATTTATTACAACATAAAATAAACGATACACCTGCAACACTTTTGTGACCAATAACTTTTCCATAACGACTATGTTGTATACAGTTAATCAGGGTATTTTTAACTCCAGGATCTCCTCTAAATCCAAATTGATTTTCATAGAAAATTCCATTTCAGTTAATAATATTCCAAAAGTTCCTCAAAAGGTAGTTTTCAAATATATCGTCAAGCGCCAATAAGTTCTAGCTTTTTTTAAAATCAGCGTCATACTTTGCATTTAGTTTTCATTTTTATGGGTATTACCTTGAGAATCTTGAGAAAAATCGGATATTATCTTGAGAGTCTTGAGAAAAATCGAATATGATTCATATAAGAGAGTGTAATTGAATAACGTTATCTCTATATTAGCAATTGGTGATTGTCTAAATAACAATTTCTTACTTTTGATTATCACTTCTGGAAGATTTCTAAATGTTTTTAATTTCAATTTTATTTGTCATTCGAAATGTTAAAGTATTGCTGCCAGGCCGTAGTATTGAAAGTCGTGTTGTTCAGTTTTATTATTTATATTATCAATACAATTAGTTAAATATTTATTAAAAATTAACGAGTTTTCTTCATCAGATTTCAGATCATGATCAGATCAGATAATGCCCCAAAATATGTATTTTTTGGTGCCAATTTATCTATTTAGGAAAACCCATATTTTCTACCAATCACCTTTATACAGTTCAGGACTATGCAGTTGGTACATTTTTATTTTCTAATAAGTAAAAATACGCTTTTTTAAATCAATTTTTAATTAAAAATGCGAGTGATTTCGTTACTAACCTGATTTCTATGTGAATTTAGATAAAGCGCTTTTTTAAAAGATTCAGAAACTAAAACTGAAAATACGTTCTTAATATACGGCTCCAATTGAAGACGTGAGAATGAAAAGTGGATATGAACCAAAAAGGTAATTTTACAGAAGAACAAAAAAACAGTTTATATCTAATTGAGTTAGATTTTTTTGCTAATAATGAGTTTAGAACGTTTATACACATATATGTATGATAACGAACCAGTATATATTGATTCTAAAAAATTAATTACTATGTTGTGGCTTTTTTAAGATTCGGATATGTCCTGTTTTCATATCCATTTTTAGATTTTTTTTAATAGCAGCTGGATACGAAGGGTATATTAAGAAGAAATATACATTAAAACGTTTTTTGACATTTTCTGACATTTTTTGAGAATTTGACAATATTTTATTGTATTTTTTAACGTTTAACTTTATTCTGAATCAAATTCGTCGTCTTCAGTTACACTTTCTTCTGGAGCTTCACCTTCTGGAATAACATCACTGCGTGCCTTTGTCAAATCATGGTACCAAGTTAAGAATGCTTCAGGGATATACACTTCCAACTCTTTCATATTTTTTAGCTGTACATATCCAGTTCATAGCCAGTTTTCTTACTCATTGAATACTAGATATGATTTTTTCGTATAGCTATTGACATCTAGCAGCAATAATACGAATCGGAGAGTAACAAGGAATAGTAAACTTCATAAAACTCATTTTAGCCCAAAATGGTTCATATCCATTTTTAATTCTCGTGTCTTCAATTATTGATTGTATATAGATTTAATTAATTACATATAGAACCCATTGGGTTCTTCACAAGCAATGTATTGTCTCAGAATTGTTAACTATTGTGGGCTCTTTTGCACTTTGTCTCAAATGTCTCTATAAGCTGACCTCGAAACTTGTACAAACAGCAAGAAGCCGGGAAGATAATCATAATAGTAATCACATAAGTCATTCTTCTTCTATAAATCAATGAAAAGACATATTAGTGATAACATTACAATATGGATATCATTGATATGAGTTGATTTTGTTTGAGAATGTCATTCCTGTTAGAATTTTTCCTAACTGAATTCTTCTAATAAGTCTAGCTTCCTTACAAAACTCTGCGCGTTTTAGTAACCACATGTAATTATTACCTTTAAAACTGTTCCCACCTCGCACTAATAATCTTAAACTCTTCTCAAAACAATAAAACACTTGTCCACATAGGATATGAGAGTGACAATTCTCTCTACATGTCAGCATATTCACGTATTTCTCTCATATCGTTCAAGTAGTCTCTCAAGCCCTCTCCGCCAGCAGTAAACATAATAGTTATGCTCATGTTTTCAATGCTGGCACAACTGACATCAACTTCCAAACTCTGCGACACACGGTTATGCTCAAAACAAGTTGCCACTTATGGTGAGATACATTGTAATTGTAAATGATCTTGTCAAACAACTTTGGGCCAACTGCTTGCTTGTTTGCTGCTCCATGATGGCAGCAAGAGGCAACAGCCACCTTTGTGTGAGGCAGCAATTTTTTCCAATCGTCAGCGGCTGACTCTCCAGTTTCTAAACGAACGTGATTTTAAGCACTTTAAGAACGCGGATAAAAGTTGAATTTTGTGGATTTTGTCGTCGCTGGAAAGAAAAGAAATAAGCGAAATAAGAATACAAATACAAGAAATCCATTAAAGAAAAGAAAAACAAACGGCGCGTTAACGTGAGTGTTGAGTAAAGAAGAAAAAAAAAAGAAAATTTTCAAAGTATATAAACGGAAAATAAAGAAAATTTGCGCGAGTCAAAGGAAATTATTAGAAATTCTCAAAGAAATGTTAAATTTCCGATTTCTAAGCTCAAAGTGAGTGTGTGTGAAAAAGCCTAACTTCAGATTTACAAGTTGCCGAAAAGAAAAAAACACCAATATTAGCGTTTCTTTCTTTCGTATTCGCTAAAAACACGTTTTCTTTAAAATACAAATAAAAGTATACAAAAAAAAATATGGAGAAATAAAGAAATATTTTTGTTTTGTTTGCCTGTTGCTGAAAAAAAGTTGAAGAAAAATATCAAAAATAATAATCAAAATCCATCCACGAAGTTGAAGAGGAAAAGGAGTGTGTATTCAAGGAGAAAATAATGAAAATATGTAGAAATGATTACCAAAATTAAATAAATATAAATATTGCACTTCAGTAATATACATAATTCGGTCCACAAAGTGACAACAAAAAAAAGGTAATAATCCAAATGAAGATGAGTGTTTCGAAACAAATTTCTTAATTAATTATAATTACAACCTTTAATAATGTGCCGCCTCTCGAGCGATTAACATCGATATTCTGTTAAAAGCATCATAAATTACTTAAACAAATTGCTTTAGCGACGAAATCGTTACCTTCTCTGCTGATGTTAATGTCAATAGCGTAAATATCGCAAATTTAAGCCACAATGAAACAGCGACAGATTTAAAAATCACCATCAGTTGCGAAAGAAATGTCATAAGATCTGCTAGCAATCATATCGAGTGCAGTAAAACCTTAAAAATAATCGCATCTACGTAAACAAAATAAAAAGCGAAAAGTGTTGTTGCTTCACCTTAAAGCTACGATGGCCATGTAAAATGGTATCAAGTGTCTGTTATTTGTTTTGTTAAATTTTTTTTTTTTTTTTTTGCTTTTTTTTAGTGTAAAATGCATGTATGAGTGTTTAGTTTGTAAGCCAACCAACAGAAAAAACAGAAAAGCGACGGTTCTCTTCTTAGTCAGGAAAGCATCCGCATCAGAAAGGGGACCGCAAAGAAATAATAATTAATTATAACATCCCAGTAATTAATGGAATACGTGACAGTGATGTTTTTTATATTCAGTTTTGGTTTTGTTTTCATACCAAAAATTGAAAATTTATTACAGCAGTGAAGTATTTAAACGCAAGTATCCACCAGATGCCAGTGTTAATGTAGAAGATGACAACAATAAAAAGTTAATGTCATTATAACACCAACCGGCGGCTGTGACCATAGTGGCATAAGTGAAATAATTATCGAAAAACTTTGGAATAAATGAAGAAATTGTTGTCAAGATTTGGTTTGGTAATGAATTTCGTGTGTTGCAACAAAAGACTTAAGACACAAACTTGATTATCAGCAGTGCAATAGAATAACTGAATTATTTCGCTTGTTAAAGATATGTAGCTCAAAATACAATACAGTATAAGGAGAAACAAACTGCATTAAACAAAAATATAATATTAAGAAACAGACTTTGTTGGCTTTCTAAGGAAAGTTGTGTGGTTTTAAACAGAATATAATTCAAATGAATTTTGAAATGAAAGATTTACGACTGAAATTTCTAACTTTCTTTAGGCCGGCTAACACAGGAAACATTTAACAAGATATGTGATCATAAAATATTTTCCTATCTCTGTGGAATTTCGTTTGAGAAGTGGAATTCTAATATTTACTGTTTCTAACTTTTGTCTTATATTAAATTTGAGCGTTTTTAAACTCTTCTGGCATCGCCCGTAAAAAGTGATTAATTTTTCTCGAACTTTTGGATTTTAATTCATTCAAATAACGACCATCGTTATCTGGTTGACGCTTTTAAGCCTCAGTTTTAACACAATTTTTTATGAGAGCTATAGATTTATGAGATTTCGTAATGGCGGCTCCGTTAGAGGACAGCAAGCAATAACTCAAATTTATATTAAAATTTAAGACAAAGCGGCGATGAACGATTTTTATTGTGTGCTTGGTTTATTTGTTTACTGTTGGCTACTCCCCCAACAATCTGTCAATATTGTTTTATGTGTATTTCTGTAATATTTGATCTTAATAGCACCAGTTTTTTCCACTTCGCAGTTTTCAAAGATTCTAAAGTTAACGTTGCTATGATGTGTTTCCCAAATTATTAATTAAAGGTTTATGCTAACTTCAATATATAGTGAAATTTGTGGAAATTTTTGCTCTGTAAAACGATTACGGAAAATTTGATAATGTGCTACTAAGTTGTTCGTGCGGAAAATTCCAAAAAGTTTTTTTTTTAGCAATTATGTTTTCGTGTAATCGATACGAATACGTCCTCTAAATTGGCTCTAGTTGAAATACAACTTTATATGTGCTTTTACTTAGTTTTATAATCTCCGCTAAAGAATGGGGTATTTCAAGTTTGTTCGTCCTTTCTCAACAACTGGAAATACTAATCTGAGACCCCATAAAATATTTATTGTATTTTTGGTCATCATAAAATCCTATGTCGATATAAGCATGCCTGTCCATCAGCGTGTCTGTTGAAAACACAACAGCTAGAAAGCTGTAATTCTGCTCGAATATTGGTCCAGCAAGATAAATAAAACTTGTGCATTCAAGGACAGAAAGCACTTCTAGAAACATGGACAATTTTCACTACTTTTCCAACAGTGTTAACGTTCATATATCTATTGGTTTAACGTAATACACGATGCTAAACGGCTGATGCCGTAAAAAACCATACAATTTCATGCACTTCTTTGATAGATAGTTTAAATTATAGTGATGATTACTGAAAAATATCAAAAAATACTTCCTGTGATTGGATAAATGACAACGCTGATACATTGTATATGAGGAGAGGCTTCATCATCCACGATACTATGGATTTTTGGTGTTACAAACATATTGGTTGCATTAGGAATTTGCCCATATAAGGATAGAACCCACCTTTACAAAAATGTATTTTTTTTCAGTGTTCTTTTTTTTAATAATTTTTTCACGAAGAGTTTGTGTAGCTCGTGATGCTGCGGATTACAATTTTTTGTGTCTATCCAACTTTGTTCGCCTGTTAGAGGCCGCATTTGTGAGTATATTTTAGAGGATGATAACAAATTAAAGGATCATAATTATGTTTATTTGTGAGAATTTATGCGCATCTGCGGTTTTGTAGTTTTTCTTGTAGCTCGTTATGCGGCGGATTACAACTTTTTGTGTCTCTCCAACTTTGCGCCTGTTCGCCTGTTAGAGGCTGCATTTGTGAATAAGAATGATAACAAATAAAAGAACCATAATTATGTTTGTTGGTGGGATTTTATGCGCATTTGCTGTTTTGTAGTTTTTCCTATAGATTGAAATGCACTGAAAATAGACAAACAAAAATGTGAGCCAACATTGCAGCTTTATTTTCGTCACATTGATTCAGAGAATAATTTTGTGGAATATATTTTAGACTTTAAACAACACAGATTTTATTAAATCCAACACAGCGTATTGAAACAGTTTTGAATCCTAAAATTACGTTATGTTTGTTACATTTTGTTTTTCTAATTGTATTCAATTCAATTCAAATTTCTAAAACTGAAAGTAATTTTAATTCCGTATTGCGTGGCGTTCCACAGGGCAGTACACTTGGTCTTCTACTTTTCAAGATATATATTAATGACTTGTCTAACATAACATTCTCTGGTAAATTGTTTATGTTCGTGGATGACATACGAGTATGTATGTTGTATAATTATAATCATGCAACGGTTTTGAAAACGCAGATTGAGTATGATGCATCAATGTTATTTGAATATGCCGGACTAAACAATTTACATTTAAATGGCGATAAGACAAATTTCGTAAGATTTCGATCGTATTTATTGAGCCGTGAAACAAATATGTCAGTTTACATTGACGGAAATATTGCTACGGAGATAAGAGACACTAAATATCTTGGAATAAATTTATCATTCAATTTATCTTGGGATACGCACATAAAACTGTTGAAAGGAAAAATCTCTTAAGCTACAGGAATTTTGAGGAAATTTCAATTCAAGCTGTCGATTAAGACAAAACTTCAGTTATATTTTGCTCTTGTTTATTCCCATTTGGTGTACATGCCAATGGTTTTTGCATCAAGAGACTCTACATCATTAAAATCTTTATAGCGTGCACAAAACAAAGATTTGAAAATGGTTTTTAATCTATCTAAGGATTATCCAACAGTTGATTTGTCTCAAAAAATGTACTTCCTGTAAAAGGCTTATATAAATATAATGTTTTGCTATTTATGTTTTAAGCTGTAAGTGGAGATGATGATAATTTTATTAAATTTCGACAACATTAAAATCAATCGCAATTAAATACGCGTTATTGTTTTAACTTCATTCCATCAAGACGTTGAATTGAACTGACAAAGCAAAAGGTGGGGCTTTCCGGACGCCATGAATGTAATGATTTACCTTATGATGTAAAACAAAGTTCTAGAATATCAGATTTCAAACCTAAAGTTAAAAAATACTTGCTAGAAAAGATTTAAAACACTTCTTTGATTTATATTTATAAATAAGTTAAGTGTATAAATGAATGAATCGCTATAAAGTTGGCACAGTATTATGGAATGACAACAGCCGAATCAAGGTTTTCAGTGAAAGCAATTAACGATCTGGCTAAGATATTTTGCATCAGACGAGGCTTGTGATAGGGCGACGCATTTCTTCAAAACACTTGTAGAGGAGAATTCTATCCTTGACAAAAGTCATATGTTGATTGAAACCTGTCAGTTGTGAGAGCAGCTTTCTCAAGCATGAAGTCATCAAAAATGGTCATTATTTCCATTTTTGGCAGCACCAGCCTTTGCCGTCGGTAGAACAAATAATGTTGGCTTACATACTTGGGAATGATTCTTAGTACATGGGAAAAGTCTAAGGAAAGTTTCTAGTCATGAAAACATTAGTAATATATAGTTAAATTATTAATTATAAAATAGAAATATGAAAGAACTTGATATATGTGACAACTTTTCTTATGTCCCAATCATTAAACGAATTTTATATATTTTCTAATATATGCTATAGACAGTATTGAAGTTGAATTATAATAGAAGTAAATTTTCTATAAAACAACTTTAGTTGGAATGTTAGAAATACTAATAGATCAAGTATCTGCATCAAATTTATGAGTTCTGGGACCTTTAAGAAAGTTTAGTTTTATTTCGGTTTTGGAGTTGTATATTTATTTAAAATTGCACTCGTTTATTCATATTCGAAAAAATTATTTAGTTCACTCTTCAAACACACAACAACCTGAGATGATTTTAGAATCTTAAAATAAAAAAAAAAACACTTTTGTGCAGTTTTCTCCACCGGAAATAAAAATACTTCAAAATAATAATAAATTTGCTAAATTTACGATACCAGGCTTTCAGAAATCTTCAGAGCTAATTAAAAATGATGTGTATTTTTTGAGTTACAAAATTTCAAATGAAAATTTCAAAAAATTTGAAATGAAAGCTTTCAGAAACCGAATTGGAATCAACATTTTGTTTAATGTGTATGAAATAAAATCAAAATTGTTTGCAGCTTCCGAAAACCGCCAGGTTCTGAATGAGACCCAGTTGAATTTTGAAGCAGGCTTTGCTTCACTAACAAATGCATATATTTTTCCCTAATTTTCCAATTCCGGTAGGGTGGGAAAAAATCTCTAAATGCCATCGGTATCATTAATAAGCTATAATTAAAGGTCGTAAAATGTTAGAAAGATTCAGATAATTTTTATTGTTATTATCTGTAAACAAATCTGTGTCATTAAAGTTAAGAGAAATCCTATCTATGCCAGCTTTTGAATTATGATTTTCAGTTTCTGAATGTTTGTGAAAAGTTAAAGAATTTCATTTCTCCAGCAAAATTTTAAACATTATGATGGCATCCAACAGGGTATTTCCATATTTTATTACTTCTTAATTGGATTTTAATATATATTTGGTTGCATTTGTTTACAGGTTTTTTTTAAATATATTAAACAACAATGAATCTTCTAATGGACGTGATTGAAACATTCTCCATTCTTATCATAGATCCAAAGATTCACTACGAAAAACTGGCTTAAACGTTACTGTTTCCTTAAAACATTATAAATATTTTTTCTATTTATTGGCTCTCATAAAATTCCCCTTTAATAAAATACAAAATTTATCTATAGATATGAAAGATTTTATAACATTAACTGTTGAATTTATTGTATGAGTATAAACATTTTGGAAAAAATTAAAATTGTAATTTTGTTTGGCTTTGAAGCATTTGTATTCATAAACACCCTGTTGCCACAGTTTCCACAGAAAAAAAACTAGCCTTCTTTGGTAGAAATAGCTTCAAAATGTTTTTCATTTAGGGTGATTTGTATTGTTAGGTTTACATTTTGTAATTTATTGTAGTATTGTGTGTGTACTCGTTTATGCCGAAAGCTTAAAACCGATTTTGTTAGAGTTTTAGCTAGTTGTATTAAATTGAAATTAATAATATTAAAATTAAATAGAAATTATCACAAAACCGTGTTGACTTACTTTACAATATCTTGTTTGTGACAAATTTATTGAAGTGAATATATTATTACGGAACTTCTGAATATGTAATTTAAACACATTGGAATTCTTATAACTACCGGGATTTGGTCTATACAACAAAATAATTGTTATTCATCCAAAGTTTTCTTTTAGTCTTTAAATTAGACATCTATCGAACTCATATCATATATTAGGTGCGCAAATAAGTTCTCGCTGTTTTTTTATAAAAATGCAATTTTGTTGTGAAAACATGTTTACAAATGATTCACCAAAAGTATTGCTCATAGCTAGCTACTACTTTTTCTCATCTTCCTGGGAAGCCTTGAATTCCATCACGGTAAAATTGCTCATCTTTAGCTACTACTTTTTCCCACCTCTCTGGGAAACCTTGAATTCCATCGCGGTAAAACTGTTCATCTTTTGAGGCTATCCACGAACATAGACATTCCTTGATGTCGTCATATGAGTGGAATTGCTGGTCAGCCAAATCGTGTGTCATCGAACGAAACAAGTGATAATCGGACGGCGAAATATCTAAAGAATATGGTGGATGGGTAGGACTTTTCATTTCAGCGTTTCCCGGTAGGTTTTAACGGGGTTGGCCTTGTGAGACCGACCGTAGTCATGCTGAAGAATCATTTTTTCGTGCCTCTCCGCTTATTGTGAGCCTTTCTCGCGCAGAGCTCGGTTCAGTCGCATTAATTAAAGTCGATACTGATACCCAGTGACGATTTCGCTTAGTTCCAATAGATCGTAATAAGTAACACCGACCTGGTCCCACCAAGTACAGAGCATAACCTTCGCAGCGTGAATATTCGGCCGGCGACAACGTAGAAGCATGACCGGGTAGCCTCCATGACTTTCTTTTCTTTGAATTGCGATAATGAATCCATTGTTCTTCACCCGTTACAACACGATGATGAAACCCCTTCCCTTTTTGTCGCTGAGGCAATTGTTCACAGGTGAAAAAGGATGCTTAACGTCCATTGGCTTCTACTCATAAAGAACCCAAGTTCTTTGCTTTTAAACCATTTCCAACGCATGCAATCGCTTGAAAATGGCTTGGCGGATAACTCCTAATACTGAATCAAGCTCTACCTGCATTTGGCATAGATCCCCATCAAGTAATGCCGTCAATTCAGTGTCTTCGAAGGATTTTCGTCTTGCTTCACGCGAACGGTCGTCAACATGAAAATCACCGTCTTTAAAGCAACAGAACTAATCTCAACACGTTGTTTCACTTAAAGCAGCATCTCCGTAAACGTTTTGAAACTCTCAATGAGCTGCAGACGACGTTTTCTTGGATTGAAAAGAGAAAATCTATACTTCCCGCATATGAGGATTATTTGGCACAAAATCATATATATTCACACAATCAAAAGAATATGACGTCAAAAGCAAATCACTATTGTGTCGAGGCAGTAAGTTTACCATGTGCCTGAGCTTGGCTCATGACGTTTAAGTTATGGCAGAATCGACTAGCACTTACAGCTGGCGCCATCTATTGGCAAACAGCGGGAACTTAGTTGCGCACCTAATACATTTTCCCTAAATTACTTCTGCGATACGATTTTTTTTATGTTTTGTAACACTTTGAAGTCTTGTAGTGCCTTGAAGTAGAATTTTGAAATTTGGGTAGAGAAAAAAGGTAAATCTATGAGATTTTCTTTCACAAATCTGCTCTGCTCAATTTGCTCCCTTAAATGCTGCACAACAGCCAGATAATATTATTTATTTACCGTCTGACCTTCTGGCATGAATAGCGAGTACTCAACACTGCCTTAATTAAAGGAAACAGTCTGCTTTACCTCGTCTTTTGATCGTCTTTAATGTAGTTTTCTCACTTTCCGCTCAGTTGAAACTTATTGACTAGTTTGCCTTTAAATTCAGGCATCGTTTCTCATCACCAGTTATAATGCGTTTTATGAATGTTGGGATCAGAATTGATTTGTTCTAGTGTGTCTTCAGCGTTTTATGAATGTGGGATCAGATTTGATTTGTTCTAGCGTGTCTTCTTATGCGACTGAGTTTCTGAAGAAAATTTATGTCTTTCGGAATCAGTCAAGCCGCAACTCATTTCACACTCCAACATATGTGTAAAGGGGTACGAATTAGTTTGTGGGACACAGTAATTTTACCGACCATCTCTCTCAATCTTAAATGATAACCTTCAGTCTCCATTTCACTTTATCGATGTCAACTTCCGTTGAAGACGTTAATGTCCGATCAGAACGAGGTAAATTTTGTATCAAACCTCGACTGCTTTTGAATGCACTGTACCATTCATATGCGTGATATTTTGGTAAGGTAGATTAACCTTCTTCGGCATACGAAATTATATTTGCAAGACAAAATTTGTACCAAATTCTTTGTCCGTATTTTTATCCAACAAAATCGGACACTGCAAACAAACTAAAGGAAAGATTCTCCTCAATCTCCTAGTCAAGATGAAAAGTAGTTGTGCCAACTTAGCAGCAAAGGAATATTGGCAATCCTTTTAGACGAGCTTTTTAAATGATCCATTCTCAGTGTTCTTTAGCAGAATATATATCTGGATTATACCAGCTCAATCCTTGTACATTAACGGCATTAATAAAAGAATCAACTTTAATTTCTAAGCGATTACTCGCAAAAGCTTAAACCGAATTTGATTAATCGTGCATGTGTGTGTAAGCACCATGTAATATGTTATTCATATAGACTCTAGTATTGGTTATTGTATTGGTATATTCTACACAATGAGTCCAAAAAATGCAAACAACATCAATAAATGCAGGATTATCTATAAACAGATGTAATAATATTATGTTTATCTATTTGGATCAATATTATCCAATTCCAAATCCTATTGTATATTCTAAGCAATGAATCTTTCGATGAGTCCAAAAAATGCGAAGAAGATCAATAATTCCAAGATTATCTGTAAAAAGATGTAATAATATTATATTTATCTATTTCGATAAATAATTTAAAATTCTATATCCTATTCTGATTTGCTCTATTTGCATATTTATTATTTGTGTTTATTGAAAGCTATCGGCAATGTGACTCACAATTACATTGACCATTGATTAAACTTTCGTTATTTATGATTTGTTTGCTCTTATTTTTATGCAAGCACTTATTGATTACATGCAATTTATTATAAACATCTGTACTCAACAATGTGCTTCGTCTTTAATGAATTCTAAACTTCTAATCAATTTCTTATTATTTCATATATCTGCTAGATTCCAAGTTGCACTTTATGGCCTTAACATAAAAGGCAATGCAATACATTCCATATACGATACGTACATGATATAATAGTATGTATAAACTTTTGTTAAGGCGGCCCACAAAAGCAAAATGAACTGACATTTTTCTTTTGAAATTGGTTTGTTTAAAGAATTTTTTTGGAAGGAATGGTGAATGAATGCAGCTAACGTGAGGTAGATCGTTCTAGGCAAATATAAAGAAAAAACTTACTGAATTCGATGAAAGAATTAGTCAGAGATTGTGCAAAATTACTTAAAAATCATACTGATCAACTCGCCAGAAATCCAATTTTCACTATTCTTTTTTGAGTTTTGTTTTTAACCATAATTAAGAAACCAGAGTTGAGAAAATTAATAAAATTATCGAAGCATGCGCTACACACAGAATGAAGCCCTCATGCCAATATTTTCTGAATCATCTCTTAGTTTTGTTTAGAAAATTCAAACATTATTTCTACTGTCATAATTTTCTTTACTGTTTCATTTCATGCGAAAATTTTCTATACCGAGCATAAATTTATTTTGGAAATTTTTGTCTTAATTTTGCCTTCCACACAAATCGAGTCAGCTTAATGTACAGCTTAATGCCTACAGTTTCTATATGCCCATTTATGTACAGGCAATTGATTATAGTTTATTGATATAACCGTTCTGTATGTACACAGTACTAGTATCTCTCTCTCTGGCAATATTGAACTAAATTATGAACTTGCTAGAGATATTAATTTACAAGTATTTGAACATTAATTGTAAAGTTATAAGAGACGCGATTTCTAGTTTCTGCTGTTTGTAATTGAGAAGTTGCTAAAGGAAATGGCGGAGAATGTAAGGAACAAACTTGGTTGTGTTGCTGCTCAATGTAATTGGAGTTTGTTGTTTAAATCTTTTGATTTGTCTGCTTCAGTTGCAGTGTTATCTTAGATGGTGGCAAAGTGAAAATTCGTTTCAAAAAAAAGTTGCAGAAAAATCGTAAATGATTGCAACAGCAATAGTTCAGAGTTTTGAAAACAACAAATATTTAAAATGTAGGGTAATGTTATGGTTGAGAAAAGTGAAATTAATGAAATGTTTAGTTAATCAACTACGAAAAATCATCACTGTTAGCTCTTTAGACAGAATCACATCACTAAAACGAATTTTATTTGGAACATGGAACATTTTGAATAGAATTTTTAGTACGAATCAAAAATTTAAAAATATTTTTTCCAGTTTTCTACAATTTACTGCAATTAAAAAGTATTTATTTGTACATACTTGGAAAATGCAATACAAACGTCATAACTTTCTTTAAGTGGCGGTCGGCTCAATGCGTCTGATGAACATATTTGTTAGTGCAGTATTCGACGAGTCCAGTGAAAGCATCTCAATTTGACGTTCGGAATTGTCGATAAATAATATATATAATATACCTAGTCCTGCCATATGTTCTGTTGCACAATTTCCAGCGCTTATCGTTCAAAACTTCTCGCGGGAATAGAACCGTTAACTTTTTTTGCAGAACACATGCACTGATTAGTGAAGAAAACTAGTCAGTTTGGTTTCAGTTTGGTTTCAGTTTGCAATCTATTAACATGGAGTGGGGCGTTAAAGAGAATCGAGTCGGCGTAATAGCGTTGCATAAGTGCGGAAAGAGTGCTGGCCATATTTTCGAGTTGCTAAAATCACTCGGAATATCAAGAATGTTCGTTTATCGTGCTATTGCTCGCTTCGGCGAATTGTCTGGAGTAGAAGAAAGGCCAAAAAGAGGTCGCCCGCGCGTTGTCTGTACGAGTGCGGTAGTAAAGGCAGTGCGTGAAAGAATTCGGAGAAATCCCCTTAGAAAGCAGAAAATCATGTCCAAGGAATTGGATATATCAACCAGATCCATGTCCAGGCTGATTCGGGATGATCTGCATATGAAAGCCTATCGTCGGTCCACGGGGCATCTTCTAACTCCTCAGCTAAAAAAAATTAGGCTGTAAAGATGCAAGCGACTTTTGCAGTGGCACGCGGACAATGGCCATGAAAACATTCTGTTTACGGATGAGAAAATTTTTACCGTGGAAGAAGTTTTCAACAAACAAAATGACAAGATTTATGCCACTTCATCTAAGGAAGCGAAAAAAGTTGTTCCAAGTGTTCAACGTGGCCATCATCCCTCTTCCGTAATGGCTTGGTGGGGGGTCTCCCACCATGGTGTCACATCCCTCCATTTCTGTGAAAAGGGCGTAAAAACTGGTGCAAAGGTTTACCAAAAAGATGTGTTAGAGGGTGTTGTGAAGGGTTTGACCAATACCCTTTTCAATGGACGTAGATGGATCTTCCAACAGGACTCTGCTCCTGCGCACAAAGCTAAAACCATGCAGGAGTGGCTCAGAGTCAATATTCCTGGCTTTATAGCAGCAGAAGATTGGCCATCAGGGAGTCCAGATCTCAATCCACTGGATTATGCTTTGTGGTCAGAATTGGAGAATATGGCTTGCAAAACTCCCCACAGAAATTTGGGAAGCCTTAAAACAGCATTAATCAGAGCAGCGTCCTCGATCTCCATGGAAATCGTACGTGCGGCTATAGCCCAATGGCCACACCGTTTGAAAGCTTGTGTTAAAGCAAAAGGCGGCCATTTCGAGTGAATACAATTTTTTTTAATAACCAATATTGTCTTCTAACAAATGAAATAATTTTGAATACAATATGAATATTGGTTTTTTTTATCGCGTTTTATATTTGTAACAGAACATATGGCAGGACTATGTATATATTATAAAGGGTATCCCAACAAGAACGCAAAATTTAAATTTTAAATAAAACACAGGTTTAAAAAAAAAAAAAAAAAAACGTGAAACTTTATTATATCGTAAAGTAGACAGAATGAGAGAAAATGAATTTTTAAAATTAGTACATTTAAGTAAGTATTTGTGGCCCCCGTGATAAAATAGTTACTGTTAAATAGTTTGCCTTTTCTTTCTGGAACTCAAGTTCCAATTCACTATCAGCGATTTGGGAGGAGCTTAGGCTCAATTGAGGAGGTTGGAAAACCAGGAGATCTGAATTCCTATTCGTACTCTGTATGTATTTCACTGACTTAGGGAAACGGTATATTTTTTTTTGGAAAAAAGAGGTTAGGGATTTAAGACTTACATTATTTATTCGAAAGCTGAGGGCGGCTTGCGACGTGGTCCTGGTGGTTGTTGATTGGTGGTTGTTGCTGAGTTGCCACCTATGCGTCACAAATAGTGGGTTTTTTTTTCAATTTCATGATTGGGTAGGTGGGCTTTTACATCATCTAACAATAGTATTCAATTCATCCAACAGTTCAATTCACTTTAAGTTAACAGTAGTTCAAATAATTCATTTTAATTAATTTGTAAACCAATTCATTAATTAAATCTGTGGTAATTATATTAAACAGCTATTATGCGCGACCATCGTGAATGTGATCATATTTATTTTTATTTCTTTGAGCGGCAATTTTACCAATTGCCGATCTAACATCTAAGCAGTGATCCCAACTATAATATTAACACCTTCACCCTAAAGAAGGAGATTTATTACATTTGGTACTGCAGAAATGTAACATCCAGGAGGACACATTTAAAATGTTAAGTATTTTTTGACCAAATGTGTTTCAAGACTTTTTAATTTGATTAAGCAGTTTCTGTTTGTTTAGCTATCTGGCAGGCCGAGAGGCTTATTGGCAGTAAAGATAACTGTCTGAAATCTTAATGAAATTGTTCCAAATTGTCACAGTCTAGTATTTCGTCGTAACTGGGCTCGGTAGTGGACTATATCGACTCACCGCTATGGAAGTTAACTAATTCTCTGAAGTTAAATGGGTTCCCATGAATCTCTCATTCGTAGACTATGGTAACTTTAATGTTTGTCTCTTGTATTGAATTATAATGCATGACTTTAAAAAATCAACCGACTACTCATAAGTTCTGTAACTTCAAATTTTTTTAATGTGGTTACATAATTTTTTGTCAATTATATTGTGTTAACTTGGCATTTTCCAGTAGACTTTAACAGATATCGGGCGTTTAGAAAACGTAGTTTTGTGAATGGGAGCGACTGCATTGCCGCGTCTCTTAAGTTACCACCCATATAAATTGATGGATTGAGTAAAAGCGTCAGAAGCTTGTAATTTTTGGTTCTTTTATTGTATTTTGACTGAAATTATAATTTATTTATAAGAGTTTAGTGATTTATCACTTTCCCTCTGGCACCCTTACACTTTTGCACGGAAGCCAAAGGGCGTTCGATAAGATGTATGTAAGAAAGATCACTTTTATTAAAGTTGAAAACAATACGTTTTATGCAAAATACGCTCCAATAAATCCATGTTATTCTACTCTAAATGTAAAAATAATTAAGCAAGTGTTTGAAATTGACTGTTACAAAGACGTCTTTTCATGGGAGTTCCAAGCTTAGTAATGAGGTTTGTTGCTTAAGTCTTTTAAATTAGTGGTTTCAGTTTTATAGTGATTGTGAAGATTGGTAGTGAAGTTGAGTACTGCGTATGTAAATTTATAGCACAAACAGGATGGGTGATTTGGCCGATTAAATGGGTAGTAAACATTCTGTCTAAAATTTGGAAGCAGTTATTTGTAAATGCCAAAAAATGTGTTGACAATTCGATAAACGGATCTGCTGAGAACTTCCCAGTAAAACATTAAAATATATTATATCATATTATATTCAATCTAGTAAAGACTCAAGTATTATGTAACAAATATCTTCCCATGTCATGGGAAAGTTCACATTTAGACTACTGTTTGCTACATTCCTATAAAATACCATTGCTTTTTACAACATAAACCTTTCTATTCTGACTTACAAGATTTTTGCAAAGCTATTTCATAGTTTCAAATAGATGCCAAGAAACTCATAATTAAAATTTAATAAATAACGCTATAAAACTTATGTTAATGCCTGTCAAATCGTTATGAAAAATTAACTTTTCTTTTGTGATCAAACGACAAAAGGCAAGAGAACTAACCAACTGTAGAGTAAACAACAATGGATGTCAGATACAGGATTCATGGTCCTCTCATCAGTCACATTCGCAAACACACACACACACATAGATTATATGTCGGCTGACCATCATCAACATCATCAGCCATGGATTTTTCCCCCATTTAAAGGGGCCATAAAGCTTAAATAACCATCGACAATTGTCAATGTGTCAAAATTGAAAATTAACAACTTTTGAAATACTCAAAATGAGCAAAACGCAAAAAAAAAAAAAAAAAATAACGAAACCAATAAAAATTGTTTATTGGCGTAGAGAGAGATATATAGAAAATACACACGGCTGCCATAGTATAAGGTAACCACCATCAACCGCATCAGTAACTTGACTAGGTAGTTAAAAGTACCCATAACAACAATAGCTTACTTTATTGAGTACTTCTGCTTGAATAGTTCGGCGACACGGCCTCAATGGGCTCAGTGGAGGAAAAAAATAGTAATTTGCTGCACTTCATGATGTTAAGTTATGCCATCAAACATTTACAACAACGGCAAGTAATAAACAACAACAACAAGAAAAAAGATAGCAACTTTTTGAAAAAAGACAAAAAAAAGCAAAAAACTAGGAGAAACATTAAAAACCAAACGGAAAATGATAAATTGACAATTTAAACGGTTGGTTTAAGCAACTACAATAAAGCGAAAAAAAGTCATTACAGTAGGCAATATTGTATGAGGGCGGTTTGGTTAATGCGGTGAGGAAGTAATTAAGGTCGTTGCGATAAGGCATAGTTGCTTATCATGTGTTAATGGAATTTAAAATTCGTTGGAAATTATTAAATTTTATTATACGAAATGTGCTTAAATAAATTGAAATGTGTATTTTATGTAAATATTCTGCCTTCTTTCCATCAGAAGATATATTTGAAATTTAAATTTTAGTGTTTTTACATATGGATTAAACACTAAAATTTAAATTTCAAATGTATCTTCTAATGGAAAGAAGAAAAAATATTTACATAAAATACACATTTCAATTTATTTAAGCACATTTCATATAATAAAATTTAATAATTTCCAACGAATTTTAATATTTTCCAACTGCCACACATGGCTGTAAATTGTTGAAATAAAAAAAAATAATAATAAAATTAACAGACGATTCCCAATTCAATAAAACATATCAAATTTGAAGAAGTTAGCTGATTCGAATAGGACTTTCGTCTTTGTTTCCTTTTTTATGCTTTATATTTAAAATTATATCGGAAATTTGATTCTATTCAAATCATTTATTATTCAAATCATTTATTTCGCATATTGATTCGGTTTGTAAGCAGACATTTCCAAGCAGACATTTTCATTCAAAGAACTTAAGTACTCTTTCATATTGATATGTTACGTTTATTTTTAATTTGAATTTACAGTCAATCGTCTTATAGTTTCACTCTGATGGGGAGAAAGGTAATGATGCTTTACATAGAAATATTTAGTGAGGTATCAGGCACCAAAAATATAGCAAAACAAAAATTGGCAAAACGTTTTGTTTGTTTTTTGAATTAAAGTTTTCACATGAAATCTAATTTTCGGAAAACTAAACGTTTACCGATTTGTTTGTCTTTTCAGTTGAAATTTAATCTTGGTTTTCAGATCGTTTCACTGTGGCCTCATCACATGCAGATGTCGCCTACAGTAGTGTGTTGAATTTTATTCACAACAAATTGTGCGTAAATGATCGACTTCTTTTCATATTGCTGGCTCATTTACTGTTCTGTTCCTCTTCAACTGCCGATCAATAAAGTTCAGCTTGCTGTACATAAAGTTTCTGCCTTTTACTTGAATTATACATGGTTAAGCATTCTAGTCATTACATATGTTAATATATATGTAACTGGAAGTCAACGGTAAGCATTGAAGAAATGGATTCGCAACTGTAAATCTGATAGCAATTCCGTACCGGGTTATTTCTGCTGCCTAATTCCGAGTCCATACTTGTTGAACCTCTCCTTCCAGCGAGGTCTTTGACCACCCAGGAGAAATACAATTTCTAAGCTACAGTCCACATCTTCATCCATCCAAGTACAGTTTTGGCAGTTATTTACACAACTAATGAACGCAAAAAGACTCAATTTAAACAAGGATCTGGACGTAGTAAAAAGTAAATATTTTTATACGAATGTAGATTTCAAAAAACATATATGGTTTGAAGAACCATAATCGCATACAAAAGAATTGATTCTTCGTATCAGCTGTGTTGTTATTCTCTGGCAAAACAAAATTACAAATAGATCTGGAGTGTTTTCATATTTCAGTTTCGGCTTAGGGAGGTTTGAATCTTCAATCGGAACCTTCTTAGTATTCTTCGGCACCTTCACCTTCCTCGTCTCCAGAGTCCATGCCGACTTCCTTGTAATCCTTCTCGAAAGCAGCCAAATCTTCACGGACTTTTGATACTAGTGGCAAAAAAGTAATTAAGCGATGTCTGCCTGTTTTGCTGGCTAACTGGAAGATCATCATAGAACCATATAGACCGGTATTCCGAAATTCAATCTTTCGCTTGTAATTTCGCATTACTAATTTGCAGAAACATAAAGTTTTGGTCTTTGATTTATTTTATAATTTTGGTAAAAATTGAGAAAAATCGAACGAGTAAGCACTCATATGTTTCCAGCTTTGTATGTTTCCGGATATTGTACTGAATTCAGTCGAAGTTTTGACGGAATAACCACATTCTTTCTCATAAATAGTACTTAGTTTAAGTCATGCAGTCCTAGGTTAATGTTTTTCATTCAATTCAGCATAATTTAGCGCACATCAGGCGTTTATTAAAGTTGAAAAATTAATTGCTTTGTCACGCCCTTAGGATACCACGCATGCAATTTCTAAGCAGTAGACTTCAGTAGGTATTTTTGATGGGATTGATGTGATTGAAATTTAATTTTCAATACAAAATTTGATACAAATTCTTTGGTCTAAATTGCACACTTGACATGAGTTGATGAAAGCGAACACTGAAACGAACTAAATTACAGATAGCTCTAAAATTCCGCGTCGGTTTAGAGGACGGTCTTATTTTTAGCTCATTTTTATGTACTACATAATATAGCTTCTAATATATTATATAGATTTATGTACTACATAATATAGCTTCTTTAATTGTATTTTAATTCAAAGTAATTTTTGTTGAGAAATTAGCAACTCATCACGCTCCATCCGGCTCCCCGCACATTCTTTCACCAATGCAAAATTTAACTGGGTGAAGTTATGTGTTTTTTGTTGGGCAGAGCCATAAATTCTCGTTAATATATTTTAAAATTTCAATCACATAGTTGTTCAATCCGACTGTTGCTCATGTTATTATTACAATTTTTAGTATAACTGCTTTGGGTGACTCCTCTGTTTTTCATATGAATAATATGGTCAAAATGGTTCAATATTACCAAATCCGATATCAGCAGATAGCAGTTCACTAATTGAGTAATAACCGAAATTATTAACTAATCTTTGTGAAACCAAAAGACATTCAGAATTATTTGTTTGTCGTTTGTTGTCCTCTTACATTACTTTCTATTGAGGGAGATTACATTTTTAGCAACACTTAAGAAAAATGATTTCAATAACAATTCTTTACAATACTCGGCCCATTTGAATGCGCAGTTTCCTTGCTTTCTCAACTCCAATATATGTTCTTAAGCAGTTCTTAACATTTCTAGCAAGGATTTAACAATAACTACTCAGCACATTACGCTTCACCTGCTTATGTATATTTCTTACAGCAGTGAAATCGATGTTTGAATACTATGAATAATGAAGTTATATGGAAGTATAAGCACTGTGTTTCCATAATTGCTTCATTGTTTGATAGAATATATCTTATCTGCATTCTTTAAAATACTGTGTCTCTACACAGCCCATGTAGTAAATTTTCATCACTGCTTATGTATGCAAGATCTGTTATATGTAATCATGTAAAGATACAAAGATTTTGCTGTATAAAAATATGTTTCTTCAAATATCCGTATTTCCCCATTCCAATTATACCTCTCTCTATAAATTCGGTAATAACGAAAATGTCAAAAAACGTCAAGTTTTGCCGCAAAGTTGAAAAATGTGACTACGTAAAATAAGCTACCACAGCAACGGCCGCATCATTTTCATTGTCACAAAATTTAACACATACTCAGAGATCAAACTTAAATAGCTGAGGCAACAACATCAATTACTTGACTACTGCTTACGGGCACCACCACCACCACCACCACCACCACCACCATTTAATAGCGGCTGTTTTGAAAAAAGGCGACAAATGCACACACATTTTTATGAACTCGCATATACAGATATGAAATAAAATACAAAACAATCCACCTTAACCACAATAAACTCAACAACATTTTAGTAAGATTGACATGGTATGAGAATGGGTATGGCTATCGTTGTGTTCATTATGCACCGCCTCCTCCTTCGTCTACAAAAGCGGGCAACTGGCACCGCAACTACTGCAACTGCCACACGGCGGCAGCCAATGCCACCACCGCCGCTCTCGGTGCTGCAGTTGTCACTATCGTCACCATATGCCTACTTTAGACGCCACAAATTAATGATATTTTCACAAAGGAAAAACTGAAGAAAAAATGTTTCGTTTTTTTTTTTGTGAAATGAAAACAAAACAACGAAAAAAAAGATTTTTAAGCTTTTGATTTTACAGCCATTTTTGGTGAGCAAAAGATAAATTCTTTTTTATTTCGCATCGGCATCTTAGTTACTGGTGGTAGGTGCAATTTCAGCGCCTCTAAACTTAAATCTGGAAACAAATAAGAAATATTTGCTTTTTTCTATGGCACTGTAATTGCTCAACAAAGTTGAAATAAATTGAAAAATAAAAAAAAAACAAAAATTACCTTAAGTCACTTGCAAAACTTAATGGCAAAGTGTCATTTCATAACAATGAGAATACGTGTCACTTAAATATTTTTTCTTTCGTTCCTTCCAGGTATTTGGAAAATAGTTGTTATTTATAAATGTTAAAATTATAATTAAAATTGAAGGGCTTCCTTCCACTGTGTAAAAGACAAATGTGTGCATGTGTATGAAATAGTTTCCTGCTAAACAAAAGATTCAAGAAACTTTGAGTTAAGATTAAACTACAGGAAGGCAGAAAAGTGCTTCGATTTCTACTTTATCAGAATATACTACTTATTGATTTTTATAATATAATATACAGTATATTGCATTTCAACTTAGTAAATAGTAAACAACTGTCGTTCGCATGATCGCAGGTTCAACAGCTACTTATCATTAATTTAGCAGCGGTCTCCTCTACTAGACGAGTAATCGAAAAACCTTGTAAATGTTTTTCAAACTGCTACATTCGGAATCGTCGTTAAACTGCGAGTCCGTTAAGTGAGTCTACCAATAGAATGCGTGCAATTTCACTGAATGTGAAAAATTCCTCCATGTCTCATTCATGAGATGCAAGAGAATTTGTTTTTCTTTTTGTATATTGCATATACAGGGTGTCTATCGGAAAGGTATACTACTTTGTTTTGCCGCCATTTCGATAAACATTAGTCTTGACAGTTCATATTTGGCAGTCGTAAAGTAGAGACGTGGCAAATTTATTATGAAAAATTATTCGATAAACCGACGTGTTTTAATCGTTAAAACATTTTATCAAAATTAATCATCGATTACTGTGACGATGAGAAAGTTACGTAAAATTATAGGGCCAAGCATGGACCACAGCGTGCTGCAAGATAGGCTGAAAACATTACTGCTGTTTAAGAAAGTGTTAAAAGTAGTCCATCAACCTTAATTTGACGCCGTGCTCAGGCGCTTGGTCTTCAAGGAACAACATTGGCCACAATTTTGCACAAGGATTTGCATCTATTTCCATTTAAAATTCAGTTGACGCAAGAGCTTCTTCCACAAGACCATTTACGCAGCCGTAAATATGCCAATAGGATGTTACAGCTCGCCCATGACAACCCCGATTTTCATGAAAAAATCATAATGAGTGACGAGGCACATTTTCATTTCGATGGATATGTGAATAAACAGAATAGTCGGTTCTGGGCAGTGGAAACCCCTCAAATTATTTATCAGTCACCTTCGCATCCATCAAAAGTGTCAGTCTGGTGTGCAATTTGGTCAGAAGGAATCGTTGGACCTTACTTCTTTGAGACTGAAAAAGGCGTAACGGTAACTGTCAATGGAGAGCGATATCGTGATATGATTGAAAACTTTTTACCGCCACAACTGCATGCTTTGGGCTTGATTAACATGTGGTATCAACAAGACGGTGCCACATCGCATACAGCCAGGATTACAATGGAATTACTGCGATACCTCTTTCCGCAACAAGTTATTTCAGGACATGTTGATTGGCCTCCACGGTCGCCTGATTTGATTGCTCCGAACTTGTTTTTGTGGGGATATGTGAAGAGCAAAATTTGTGCAAACAAACCAGAAACGCCTGAGAAACTCAGACAAAATATTCGTGATGAAATTAATGAAATACCGCGTGAAATATGTGAGAATGTAATGAAAAATGTGCTGAAAAGGGCTCGCATTTGTGAGGTTAACAGAGACGGACATTTATCTGATATTGTATTCCATGCATAATTGCCGACATTAAATAAAACATTTATCAATACAAGATCCATTCTCTTTCATTTAATCAGAAAAGTAGTATAACTTCCCGACGGACACCCTGTGGAAACGTAAATCAGATTTGAACGTTGTTTTATTTGTAAATCCAAAATTGTAATTAAAATTGAATATTTTCCTATGATTTCTGATAACGCCGGCCAAAAATACAAAAGTCTTATGACACAAAGTTTGTTTATTTTATATCATAATACTGCTATACTATTGAAGGGAAGAACATAGATATAGGTATTGGCCTCATATGACCTGCAGACTTGTGACGATGAAGAAAAAATGAATCTATATAAATAATTGTCAATCGAGCGGTTTTAAAAACTTCACATCATATATCGATGGCAAAGCTTTGCTTGTACAAGAGACGTTCTTTGCATCTTCAGATGTGCTGGCTTAAGTTGTGATGTCCATTGCTTTGACTGTTAGCTAATCATTTCCCGTATCCAGTATTGAATTGATGCACAGCTTGTTGTTTTGAAATCGTAGCAGCCATCTTGCCAATTGCTTTGTTATACCCAATTTTGTATTCAAAACTGAAATCTTTGTATTATGTAATATACTTGTGGCATCAGCATGATGTCTTAGAATGTGGATGTACACTCATCTTTAAATTCTTTCAGCCTATTGTATTCAGCCATCTGATTTGTTGCAGTTGGGCAATATGATTCTGTGTACGGTTTTTTATGTATACTGTACATGGAAATTTCTCATGTTCTGAATGAAAAAAATTTGTTCGTTTCGCTGGTTTATTAATGGTCAATTATTAATGTGTCATTATCAAGTTATTGAGTTATATAGGGTGGCACATAAGCAACGTTAAGATTTGATCAGTGAATACATTTTATGTTTAAGTCTTTTTTTGTTTGTCTCTTTACAGAATTAACTAAATAATACTTGGGAAATTTATGATGGAAAGGCTCAGCACAGAACAAAGAACCAAAGTTGTTAAATTTTACTTTGAAAGCCAGTATTCGATTATTCAGATCATATCGAAATTTTTTTCATGTTCGAAATACTCCTAGCGCTCCAACAATTTACCGATCTTCCGTGTGCTGGAAGACCTCGTGCAATTCGAAATGAACTGAACATTGCTCGAATGCAAGCAAGTATTGAGGAAAACCCCGAAACTTTCACCAGACGACGTTCTCAGCAGTTAGAGATGTCTAAACGGTCTTTGCAAAGAATTTTACATATGTTACATCTTTTCCCATATAAGACGCATTTGGTTCACGAGTTAAAACCAAATGATGCACAAAAACGCATTCAATATAGTCGCCGTTAACGTTATTTCTGTGGTCACAACCCATAACAGCCTAAGTCTGTTTTTCAATATTTTCAGTACAGGAGTTTGAAGTTTTGAATCTTCACTGAAAATCAGGAGAAGGTGTTTTTTGGAAAACTTTGCTACAGATTCCAAGGAAACGAATTTCTTTACTTAGTTGTTAACAAAAAATAGTTGTTTATTCTCGCAGTCAAAAGATATTATCGAAAAAGACACTTAGGCTCTTATGAATTGTTGAACGAAAGAAAGTCAAAAAGTTCAAGTTGAGTTAGGCTATATTCCAGATTAAATAAAAAACTTTAACTTTGGAGAAAGACCTTAACTCAATTTATGTTTATCAAAAAACGAAATTGTAATTCGGAATAAAAGCTTAACTCAAGTTAGGAAAATAAAATTGTTTCTTTATTTTTTTGGATTAACGAATTAAGTTGATTTAGGCAATGATGAAAAAATAATGTTTATATTTGTTGTAATCCTAAATTGACTTAGGCAGTTATGCCAAAACAGTCATTTAGAAAAATAACTTAAGCTATTAGGTTTTTTTAGGATTAAATGCCTTCCTAGAAGAGATACAAACATGCAAAATTTAGAGCAAATAAATTTAGATACGCTGAATACGATGGTGCTAATAACTCAATTGTGTCCTAACTCGAGTTAGGCTGTTACGGGTTGTGACCACGGATTTATGCGCCACCCTTTACATGTGCTGGGTTATCCATTTTTCGGTTTCAAAAGCAAAGTTAAATAAAACCCACATAAAGCTATGATTTCCGTGAAATTTTTATTTCGTTATTGTGCTTGGATCTTGTCATTATGTACGAAATGTCATTC
Source organism: Philornis downsi (assembly GCA_019455685.1). Lineage (NCBI taxonomy): Eukaryota > Metazoa > Arthropoda > Insecta > Diptera > Muscidae > Philornis > Philornis downsi. Next base: position 1,547,591 of record JAHXMU010000829.1, read on the forward strand.
AAATCAATTGATTGCAGCAGTGGATTCTTTTGAAATAGTTTTTGACCACTTTTTTGCACATTTCGGAAGGTATCTCGGCAATAACTTGACGAATGTTGGTTTTCAAATGCTCCAATGTTTGGAGATTATCCGCGTAAACACGGCCTTTGACGTAGCTCCACAAAAAAAGTCTAATTGGCGTCAAGTCGCATGATATTGGTGGTTAATAAACGTCGCCAAAACGTGAAATTCCCTTTATGGAAACTTTTCATGCAATAAAGCAAAAATCGGTCATGTTGTGTGGCTCATGACACCGTCTTGTTGAAACCTCTTATTGTCCAGTTCATGATCTTTAATTGCAGGTCCAAAAAAGTCGGTTATCACATGGGCATAGCGCTCTAAATTGAAATTCAGATTGTTCGCTTCATTTTTACTAATAGAAGTGATATTTCCGGCAGTGCGCACATTGCGATCATGGACGTTTCTGACCGCATCTGTAACGCTTTCAGTCTCTTCAAATTTCTTTATAATCTTGGCAATTTCTTGTACAGTAGGTTGATTATGACGACCATAATCACCCCTTAATGCGCGAAAAGTGATTACGTTTGAATGACCACTTCTGTAGTAAGTTTCAACTATTTGTATGCGTTCTTTGGTTGTTGAACGATTCATATTTGTTAAGTGCTAACCTTTAATAAATAACACTTAATAAATAACACTTCAGATAACAGGTATTTGACAGTTGGCAGCCTTGTGAGACCCTCAGTTTTGGAGCCACTTATTGGATAGCGATATTTAGGAGCCATCTGGCAAGTTTTCTAAGGAGTTCTTGAGTTTTTTACAAATTGAAAGTCAGACAGCG